>LPNX011083805.1:215391-394805 GCA_001517045.1 Pseudotsuga menziesii
TATAGAGTAGGGATTCTTTACTATTTATAGGCTATTGAAGAAATTAAAAGGTGAAACTATTTTTTATCATCACCATTAATGAATCGTTTATAGGCATTATCTAGGTTCTCCTTGTTAGGTAACACATGTACCTTCTCTTATCCCCTATCTTTTGAAGGGTTGAAGGTATTACAAAAGGTATAGGATCACCGAATGGAAAAATATAGTATCACAAACTGATATTCTATTGTTTTGATAGTATGTTTGTAGGTTTGGTGCTTTAGTTATGCTAGATTGACAAAATGAAAGTTGCATGCAAAACAATGCCATGCCAAAAGGCCCTATAATTTAGTTGTTTTGGAGAATAAATAGGAAGAATACTGTCAGTGAGAGAAGGTACACATACCAATAATAATAAGTTTGATAGTACATCGAGATATGTGAGGCATGCAAGCAATGCATGTAGCAGAAGATGTAGGTACAATTATCAAAATAGTTTATTTAGTCAAACTTATTACCTTTCTTTTTTGCATTGACTTAGCCACTTTCAATTCACTAACTCTAAAATAGGTAATAATTGTTGGCTAATAATGGTGACGATTCATGGTATTATGTTTCATTAGGTTTCAACATCGCAAACTTGTGAAGCATAATACCAGGAATATTCACCATTCCTTGGCTGAACACTTGTTATATTTTCTGAGATATAGTTCATGTGGACAGAGTTCTTGAACTCTGTCCTCATGGACAGTTTTGTTTGATGATGATATTTACAGGTATGTAGAAAAAATTTAATATTTTGAAAAAATAGTTATTGTAAGTGGATTATTTCATTCAATCACTTAATGAAAATATATTGTATAGTCCAAGATCTCATGGTGTTTAGAGCTTGGGAATTACTGGGTTAGGTTTGAGTTTCTTTCTAATATAAGGTTTCTATAATAAAACACATTAAAGAAGAAATCCATAACATTTGGCAGAATTCCGGCAAACCCCTGTTGTCGCTACAATTTGGAAAATACTAGGTTAGGTTCGAGTTTCTTTCTAACCTAGGGATTTTATAACGATGTTGAATGATCTAGGGGTTAGGTTCAAGTTTCTTGCTTATAACAAAATATGGCTCGGCAATCTTGCTCGGGGCAGAAACCGATTTTCATCCTCTCCACTGGGCCGAGCATACATGTGAGCAGAAAAAATCTATCTATCGTGGCTATGGTGGAACTTGAATCCTTCTGTAAGCCTCCCTTAAGCATCTCATTTGGGAGGGGTCGGCTTGATATCTTATTTGGGAACTGGTTACTGAGATAACTCACATAAAAACAACCAAACCAGTTTGAATGCGAACCAAAATGTGGTGGGCTTGTCCACTAATTGTAACGCTCAGACTGGCCAGACTTCAGAATCCATATCAGCCAATATGGGTCAAATGCGGGTCATATGAAACTGTCAAATGCAACTCTATTTTTAGCCCCCCAACTATCTCCATAGCTATCTCTATTTCAAGTCTGTACAACATTGTAAGTAATTTTAGGGGTATCAGTGAACCCATTCCTGCATGTTCGGTTCACTAGGGCTAGGAGCATTGGGTATGTCATTAGCTCATCAATGTAAATGCATGCATAGTGAAGAAAACCCATGTTTGAAAGGTGATAAAGATAACACAGCTATCTATTATGTTCCTACTACTGGGGAATCTATTGAACGTGCCATTGAGGTAGAATACTCTGAAATCCTTTTTCCTTTCTTGATTTCCTCTCAAAAAAATTCACAGATGAATTCGGATGCATTACAAAACAAAGTTTAAAAAAGGAAGGATTCAAGTTGGTCAAGAAGAAGGAAGTATAGATAGAGACCCTTTGGGTTGTTGGTAAAAGTAAAGTAATCAAGTAGGCAAGGTATATAAATGAGGTGTTTAAGTGCTCACCCACACAAGATCCCATTCACCATAACCGAGTGAGAAGGAACACATCACCACTGGACGAGAGAGTGAGGACCATCCAACCCCATAAAAATGGGGGTTTTCTTTATCCAAATCCTAAATTGAGAAGGTAGGATTGAAACGTACCAACACTGCACAACCTGGGTCTAAGCCTGCTCTAATAGCCTATGTCTTTCCTCTATTGGCCAAGAAACCCTGGAGATTTGCAAGACTATCTTAAAAAATTAAAAATACACATGAATTAGGGCACGGTACTCACAATTTTGGGATTCATTGTCTTGACTAACAATTGGCATCCTTATCTGCTACAAAACCACATTCCACCCTCCTTAGTCTTTGTGACCAGTCCAAATCGTTGCTCCCACTGTCCAAATCATTGCTCCCACTGATATTATTCTCTGGCCAAGTTGCACAGATTGACCCTTGATCACTGAACGACAAGCACCCGACGAGATGCACAACACAGAGGAAAAAGATTTCTCATGATCACTGAACACAAGCACCTGACGAGATACACAGAAGAAGATTTCTCTTGAAGCTAAAAGGAAAATAGCGTGCCACTGTTAGTGTTTTTTATGGTTTTATGTTTTTGTTATTTTATTTATATATATGTATTATACATAATTGTTTTATAATTATTTATATATATTGTTTTATGTTTTTATTTATTTATGCTTTATTTTATTTATTTCAATATATATATACTATGTTTTTTTTTTTAATATACAAAGAGGGGGGTGTATCTATGTGAGTCTTTATGTGTGCAGTGAATCTATGATGATCAGGATGAGGATGTTACTGATGATGATGATGTCAATGATGATCATGATGTTATCCATGATGCTGATCATTGTGATGATGATGATGCTGATGAATATGAGGATGTTGATGATGAGGATGAAGATGATGATGATGATGAAGACGAAGTCGATGATGATGACAATGATGATGATGAAGATGATGATGTTGATGATGATGAATATGATGATGATGATGATGATGGTGATGACAATCTTGATATCATATAAAATGATGAAAATGCTAACGATATTGATGATGATGATGCTGATGATGCTGATGATGTTATCGATGGTGACGATGATGTTGGTGATGATGACGATGACGATGACGATGATGATGATGATGGATGATGATGATGTTGATGATGATGATGATGATGATGATGATGATGATGTTGATGATGATGAAGATGATCAGGATAATGATGATGAAGATGATGATGAATATGATGATGATGATGATGAAGATGATTTTGATGATGATGAAGATGATGATGATGATGATGATGTTCATGATGATGATGATGATGGTGAGGATGATGACAATGATGAACCACATGATGATGATGTCCATGAAGATGACGACGATGATGATGAATATGATGATGATTATGATGACGACGATGTGTGATGAAGATGATGATGTGTGATGATGATGATGATGATGTGTGATGATGACGACGATGATGATGAAGATGATGATGTCTGATGATGAAGGCGATGATGATGAAGATGATGATGATGAAGAAGAAGATGACGATGATGATGTTGATGATTATTTTAGTGACGATGATATGAGGATGGTGAGGATGATGACGATGATGATAATTATGATTTTGATGACAACGATGACAATGATGATGATGATGAAAATGATCATGAGGATGATGATTTTGAAAGCATGCATGGCTTGGCAATTTTCTTTTTAAATAAATTTCAAAATTAAAAAGGGCCCAATTATTTTATAATCATTATATTCTTATTTGTGCCCTTTTTGAGCTTGGATTCAATATAACAAAATACGATAGACCAATATGGTAACAATGGCATCATCATTGTCATCACCATCATAAAAAAAAGTCAAAAATTCCTAATAAAAGAAAGAAGAGAACAATGATTTATTATCACATACACTTTTACTAAGAACCTTGACATATATCTTATTTAATAGCTATAAGGCACAAATATGCTATTGAGGAGACTCAATCTTTGATGGTTGGAATGACAACAATTAGGAGAGTCAAATTTTGGTGGGTGGAATGACAACATTTAAACAACTTAAGAAGCCATTGTTGTGGCAATTTAACAAAGTCTAAATATCTAAAATGATTTTGATGTTTGTCACCAAACTATAAAGTTGTGGTAAGATCAAAGATATATGAAAATTTTGGAATCTAATATCTTTTCATGAGCCATAAGGTATGTAAAAGATTAAAAAAAAGCATTAATGTTATGTTCTACATTATTAACATCTAATCTTTTTATTATAGCAATAAACTAAGTAAAAATTTTGGACATCAATTTTGCTAACTACATTATTCTATATAAATATCTTATTTAAATTAAATGGTTTTTTAAAATAAACTTAAAACATTCAAAACAAAAATAAAATGATAAATTCTAAAATTTCATATAAAATATTTTATGGAAAAATATTTCAAATATAAATAAAATTAAATATTTTGAACTATATTCACTTTATTTTTATTAGCAAATATCACATCAAAAGAAAACCATGTGTGTTACTAACTACAATGTAGCTTATGTGCATTATCAAATGATAAAGGTTTAGGCATAAATCACTTTAAATTAATATTTATTTATAGTATTTGGCAATATAATTAACTCACACTATCAAGATATTAGTGTTTTAAAACACTAATCTTCATGCTATGATGATGATGATGACGATGATGAAGATGATGATGATGACGACGACGATGACGACGACGATGATGATAATGATGATGATGATGACAATGATAATGATGATGACAATGATGATGGTCATGATGATGAAGACGACGATGATGATGAAGATGACGATGAGGGTGATTATGATGATCATGATTATATATGATGAATATGATGACGATGATGATCCACATGATGATAATGGTGATGATGATGATGTCCGTAACTCTTTTTAAAAAGAAATAAAATAAAAGAATAGGTCTAATTAAATATTATTTCATCATTGATGATGACGATGCTACAGACGATGATGACGATGAGATGAAGTAATTAATTTGATCTAGGTTTAATTTTAATGATGTTGATGGCGATAAAGATGATGATGATGACGATGATAATGAAGACGACGACGACGACGATGATGATAATTATGATTTTGACGATGATGACGATGACGACGATGATGATAATTATGATTTTGATGACGACGATGATAGTGATAATGATGATGATAATGTTCATGAGGATAACGATGTCATATTCATCAATTATGATGAAGATGATGATGTTGGTGATGATTATGTTGATGAGGATGATGATGATGAAGATGATATGATGATGACGATGACAATGATGAAGATGATATGATGATGACAATGATGAAGACGATCACGATGAAGATGATGATGATGATGATGATGATGATGACAATGATGATGAATATGATGATGATTTTGATAATGATGACAATGATGAATATGATGATGATAATTATGATTTTGATGACGACGAAGATGATGATAATTATTATTTTGATGATGGCGATGAAAATGATACTGATCATGAGGATATTTACCTTTCATTAACTATATTTCATCATCTTCTTCATCCATGTCATCGTCTTCTTCATCCAAGTCATCATCTGTATCATCAGATCCAAAGTCAACATTGTAAGGGTTGTCCATATCGTCATCATCATCATCTTTAGTTATGCTCATCATGTCATCGTCAATATAAATTTCATCATAATTGTTTTCTACATCATCGAATTCAACTGTTTCTTGGAGTACATCTTCTGTTGGATCATCATCATAATATAACTCATGTTGATCATGCTCTGCATCATTGTATCCTTCTTCCAGAGAACCCTCTTCATTAGCATCGTCTAGGTTATACTTTACCGGCCTTCCCCTTGGATCACGTCTCACAACAAATGACCATCCCTCTTTACCTAGAGACTCTAAGTAAAATACTTGTTCACATTGTCTTGGAAGAACATAGGGCTCTGTTCCTGGCTCAAACAATCTTGTGTTTACCATGGTAAATCCATTATCATGTTCAATAATAGTTCTATCAGGGTCACATTGATTGAATCGTAACCTGTACCATATGAAAACGAATAGAACTACCTTAAAGGATTTAAAGTCACACTATATAATATCTTCCAAATACCCATAGTATCGATTTTCTGAGACTTCAGGATGTTTGTCAGTTCTAGATGAAACATTGGTCACCTCAAAGATAGTAGATATCCCAGAATCTGATTTTTTCTTTGTTTCATCCAATTTTTTGATCCAATATCTACCTCCGTTGCAAACCATAGCCTTATGGTGTTTTACCTGTAGTAATCAATACATGAAAAGATTACACAACAATTTAGTCCTTATGTAGCAATACATGGAAAATAAGAACATGTACATCAAAATGTAATTTGAAAAATAAAATATTTAGAGGGATTGATTAATTATATGCTTGCCATTTTATCTTTTACACCATATTCCAAGTCGATTTGCCTTTCTGTTAGATTTCTATCTCCATTTCTTTGTGTTGCTTTTACAAATGAAGCCACACCCTCCCATGATAATCCATGACCCTACTGTTCGCATTGTTCAATCCATACCTTCATCCAGTCAAGATTGTTTGTGATGTATAAATGAATTGCATCCCATTCTCAACCAATTGTTTACTGACAATAACCATTAAAATGAAAGAAAGGTGTAAATCTCTTGAACAAAGTATATTCTCTTAATTGAAGCAATTATGACTAGAAAATACAATTAGAATATGAATGATATAATAAACATCGAGTAGCTAATAATTACCTTTTAGATTCCTCAATATACCTTTCCCCTTCAGTTGCTCCCCTTCAAATTTGTTATTGGAGTCTGGATCACAAATGCGACATAAATTGAGCTTTGACGCTAAAATAGGAAGATATTCACTAACATACAACATGTTTTGGTATACCGTATATCCTTCCATCATAGAAACCTTAGAATGTGCTCGTTGTCTCACCAAACCCTTCATAAAATTCAAGTGCCTCTCAACCATCCACATGGACCTTGAGTGCACAGGTCCACACAACTCAATTTCCTCAACTTGGTGTATGAGGTAGTGTTCCTGTGCATTGAAAAATGTCGATGGTAGATGCTTCTGCATTTCACACATGAGACGAGGAATTTTTCTCCTCCAATACTTTATATCTTCTTTATGGATTTATTTAGATGTCAACCATCTACAAGTGATGCAAACCAATAACAATATTTAACAAAAATAAACATTAAATTATAATATATGCTAAAATAGTGCACAAAAAAATATAAATTATACAGAGAATTAAAGAAACACTAAGCAAATGCAAGTAATCACTAGTTACCTCATGTGTTTACCAAGATTATATATAACTTGTTTGACATTGTTGTCGAAGTTGTTCGGGAGAGAGAGAGGTAGAACATATAGTATCAATAAACAAACCACACCATTTATTAAACAAAGAGTATACAAACAAGAAAAAAAAATATACATAGTAAAATGAAAAAAAAAATTATATGGACATAACAATAATAATTACCTTGATGAAGACATGCCAATCATGTGTTTTGAACCCCACAAAATCACCTTTTTTGGTTATGATATTCTTCAAGTTTGCACAAAATCCAGTGGGAAATTTAATTTTCCGCATTACTTCTTTGATAACATTTCTTTGTTGCTCCGTAAACATCCATGGAATTGAGTTTATATTAACTTGTTCTCCGTTGGTATGAAATTGGATGATGACTTTCATTGCATGGTTTCATTCTTGAATGTATTTGCAAGCTTTCACAACTTTATATTTCTCCCTCCTTAGCTCCAATAGTCGCGATAAGGTTTCAGTAACATTCTTTCCAATATGCATTGTATCAAACAGATGAGCAATTTGTGGGTGCTCATAGTAGGGTAACGTGCTGAATTGAATAGGATAACTTTTCATTCCTTGTGGAAGCCCATTAATGCCTTCATGATCACAATGAAAATCATGAATATTATTTTATAAATAAATTACATCATAAATCCAATATGGCCACTATAGTAAAAAACTCACAATAAAAATTAAAATACATAACAATTCATATACGATGATCCATACGTACCATGATGACGATTTCTATTGTATTGCATCTTCCAAATGTGAGGTGTCATTCTCCATGGTTTTAATGCAGTCTCCTGATTCCCATTGAAAATATTTTTTTCAGTTGTTCTATACCTGTGATTCTTAGAGAGGAAATTCCTATACTCATCAAACACCTCCTTTCTTAAGATTTTTGAACAATGATATATTATCTTAGGACCACGAATTGGACATGCAAATTTACCCTTTGTCTGAAGACCTACAATATTTAGATATGGAATATCTATGTCAAATATATTCATATATAAACTATTCTAACTACTCCATATCATTAAATGCAATTAAAGTGGAACTTAAAATTACAAACCACAAAATGAAGTTAACCCAGGGGCATCATGTATTGTCCATACAACCATTGCATGGAATTGAAATTTCCTTTGTCGTATTGGTCTAGATATGCCATACATATTTATGCCATTCCATAACTTCAGTAGCTCATCTATAAGAGGTTCGATGTATACATTCATATCTTTGACTTGGAACTTACCTGATTGATTTGATGTACATATAAAATATATCATTATGAGAACCATTAAGATATATAAACCATGCACAAGAGTAAAATAATAGATATATATATGAAATTAAGAAACATAATTTGACAAATGAGATGACACAACTACATTATAAATAAAATAGTTTTCGACAAAAAAACCTTGAATAATCATCCACAACATTATGTGCTCCCTCTTTATTGACAATCATAGAGGAATGTTATTGTTGATAACAAAAATAGGCCACACTGTGTAAATGGATTTCATCTATGCAAATGGATTAACACCATCTGTTGCCAAAGAAATCCTAATATTACGTGGTTCTTCTTTAAAGTGAGGTTACTTTTCCTCCATATCTCTAAAAGCAGAACCATCTGTAGGCATTCGGATAACCTCATCTTGAATTCTGTTCCTAGCATGGTAATCCATAAATTGCACTATGTTTTTGCACCTGAACAGTTGTTGCAAATGTGGAATGATGGGAATATAATAAAGAACCTTTTGAGGCACCTTTTTTGTTATTTTATCTGTATGATATCTACTTACATGACATTCCGGACATTCTATTGCAAATTCATGCTGATTATAACATATAACATGGTCATTGGGGCATGCATGAATTGCTTCATAATGCATTCCAATCTCTTTCATGATGGAAGATAAATCTCGATATGTGCGAGGTAAAATATTTGATGGTGGTAAAAAAAATCCAGCTATCAAGCTACAAAAAAATAAAAAAAATAGTTAATGTAATAAATAAATAATATTAACGAAACACGCTTCATCCATACGATGATCAATAATGAGTTAACAATACAATTATTAGAGGAATACAGATAAACTTTATCATGATCCTATATATGTGACGGATTATTTTACATACCTTAGCATTCATGTGATTGCAATGCTTGAAAGAGCATTCATAACCTTCAAGTTCATTATCAACAATACAGCAGAGAGAAGATTTGTTTTGGAGCCTTCATAAAGGGGTTCATATGCATTATCGAGAAGAGGTATATCGTGAAAATCATCAAAGTCATCATCATTTTCATTATCAATGTCATCATCATCATCCATTCTAACATTAAATTAATCATGTATCAATGTATTTGTACCATCATCTTCAATTACATTATCGATATGATCATCTTGTTCAATATGATCATTCTCTTGTTCTCCATTAAACATACACACTCCATGATCCTGATCCTAAACTTGTTCTAAAAGCACTTCCTCTAGATGATATGTTGTAGGGTGTCTTTTATTTAATATAAATACATGGAAACATCAATAGATATACATTAATATATGAAAAATAAAAATAATACATACACTTACCAAAAAAAAGACTATAATAAACTTTATAATGCTAAACCTACAAATGGACCATATTCGTTCCCCCCCTCAACGTGTCCATGTTCCCTGCAATGTTTTGTGGCTGTTGAGATCAATATTATTCTCCTTTTAATTCCCCTACATTGAGTACACGGACAATAACATTTTCCATCACCCCTTCATTTCACTGCATCCCATAGTCTAGCAAGCAATTGTCGGTTGTCTTCGTTTGGATCCGAAATATTTCTATTTGACATTTTTTCACAAACTTTGTGAATGAATATAACTGGTTGTCTTAAAAAATCAAGTTCCATGCATCAACATTTTTCCAAATGGAGAGAAGTCGAAGAATAAAAAATTCTCGGCAAACTTTTTGTCGATTAAATTTTTTTTTCCCACAACCGCCTGTTGAAGAATAAAACAATTCTTGAAAATGTCCATCGAGGAACAAATAATTTTCGTAAATCATCCATCGAGGAAAAAATAATTTCGCAAATCGTCCATCGCTTCTACAACAAACATGTTGAAATTTAAAAAAAAAATTATATTTATAATGGCTCGAACATAGTTACCGTTGAAAATATGGGACCAAAAATTTCAAATCATGCTAACCTTACATTATTTTTTTTCAAAAAAACCTACACATACCTTTGGATATCTGACGCTAAGGGGTTGAAAAGCCAACACACTTGAGTCAGATATGTGACACTTTTGGGTCGACAGACCATTGGATATTCGACACCAGACCGTCGAATATCCGATGCTTCAGGGTCAGATATTCGACACTCTCGGGGGTCGAATTTTTGACAACTGATGTGTCAGATATTTGACGACACTATAAAACTTTCCTAGTCGTCGTTATTTTCAATGATTGTTGTTCGACATATCCGTACGAAATGTCGAATGATGTCAGATTCTGACGTCGGATTTCTAGTTCAAATCCTGTTGTGTCAAGCAGTTGCTTGATAAGACCCACTTTCATATTTTTCACATTTCTACCTATGAATTACTAGTTCATCCTTGTTATCAAAACTTGTCTCTTGAGTATTTTGGTGATAACTCGAAAGTAAGTGGAATTTTTGTCTGTGGGGAACATTACTTTACTTTATAAAGAAGAAGGACTGTCACGGTTAAAGAACAACTTTCAGTTATTCTCTTTTGACATGTTTTATGATTTGGCCATTATGAAATTACTTATAATTTTATTTTACAAAATTGAATTATGTGTTTAGAAGGACTTGACATGCTCTAGTACCAATTGACTTCCATATCTTTAATATCATTATACAAGGAAAACCTGCCAGGGTACTGAACAGGCCTACTGGCAGCGGGTCAATGCTAAATAAAAACCTTATAACAGGAAGCTCGATAAATGCAAGTAAACTCATTGGGATACTGAACAGGCTCGTTGGTAGTGGGGCTATGCTTGCATGGTACCAAGATAAACCCGTCGGGGTACTAAACAGGCCTGCTGGCAGCGGGGCAATACCTAGTAAATGAGACCTAGTTAATACACCACTATACACATAGTTCATCAAATAGTGATAATATATGAAAAAAATTTCAAAAAAAATAGAAAAAATGTCATGTCCAATTGTTTATAATGTCATTTGAGAATGGCTCTAAGTTGACTTTGCCCCAGCCGTCTAATTCCGTATATATCTAAGATGTCATTATCTTAGAAACGAGACCTATAGATGTAAATCTCACACACTCCAGGGTACACTTAAAATACTTGACAGTGACAGGATACCTTCACAATGAGGCATAGATGGCTAGTTTTTCCTATGGTTTTCTTTTAATTATATTATTCTCATTTTACATGGTCTTTCTTAGCACTATTTTATTTTTCATGAATATACATATCTGAATCATTTCCATTTACTAGTTAGTTTTTCTTTTTACAAAAAATAAAATAGCATGCTAGTACTTTTTATTATCTGGAACAATCTATTCTTCTCTCTTGTATGGCTTGGGGACACGCCATATCTTTGTTTTGGGGGAGGATTATGGAGATTCGTCTGCTTTTATCTATTATTATTTATGACAAAACTGTTTATCTCTGACAAAATGATAAGTGTTTTTCAGGATCAGTGGAATTTATAACATGGAGAATATTTTTACAGAAAATCAATATAGAAGACTATATGAAGGATCAAAGGATAATCCAAATGAAATACCAAATGACGATCTAATAAAACATGGCGATATTACAACACTTTGATTAAAATTTGCTAATCAAATTTTGTTTTTGACAAATAGTTTTTACCTCCATGTGAATGCTTTGACCTTAAAATTTATTTTTAATTATCATTTCACTCTAAATAACTCTATCCTTTTACCCAATCATGCATGCAAATTATCAAATGACCAATTTTCTTGTTGATCAATCTTATCATAAATGCAAATTACACCTTTCATATCATACGTTCAACCTGTCCAAAGTTTTACTTTGGACATGGTTGAACTAATTATAAACTTTATGAACTCATTCATTCATGCATATGCTTATTGCTGGATCACATTTCAAAGTTCGCTTTGACAATATGATCTCTTATCTTTTTCTTTTCTTAGTGGGACCTGGCATTTCTCCAGTTTGGGGGAATGTTGAGCCTCATTTTGTTATCATTTTTGGCATTAAAATAACACATTTAAATACATATTTTATTATCTTTTGCACATTTGATGTCATGTAGATCATTATTTCAACATGAGGTAAGAGAAAATGTGATGTTTATACAACTTTGGTTATTAATATCATTTTTATGATTTTATTAACTCAAAATTTATATTATTAAACCACATTTGATGTATTAACTAACTTATATCTTTGTTTTCCGATTTCATAATCCTTTGGGATAAATTTATAAACAATACGCATTCATCTTATGATTCAGCCTGATCTGTGCAACCACTATCCAGATGATCATCCAGCCTATGACACAGCTCACTGTCTAGCTCACAATCCAACTCACTGTCCATCTCATCGCACAACTCGTCGCGCAGATCATCGCACAGCTTGTTGTCTAGAATTTCACCCAGCTCGTTAATCAGGCTGCACGCTGTCCATAACCAATTTTAGGGATTTAATGTTGAAACAGTTCTGCAAACGGCCTGCTTTCCACACGTTTGGTTGATGGAGAAGCTCTTATTCTAGAAGATCACCCTCATGCTTCCACTACTTGAAATCACACATGCTTATCATCCACACATTCGATTGATGGAGAGTCTCCATTCTAGAAAACCTACTGTGTATGCTTCCTGTGCTTGACACCATTCCATCAGCCACGATAAAAGAGGAGTCTGGGTGCCACATTCTCACTGAAGAAAACCATACTCACGCTAAAGAAGGGAAGAGCATCTGTGCTGGTCTGTAAACAATTATTACCTTTATGATTGACTAAAATTAGAGAGCAGTCGACCACTAAAGGGTCGAATTTCTCACACTCTTGAAAACAATATAAATACCATCCTCTACATGAGTGTTGGTAGTTGTTCATTTCATTTGTTAAACAATTGTTTTTGGAGAGTTTTTTAACTATGTTCCATCATTTTAATAAAGAGCTATACGTGTTGTTGTTTATGCTTCCGTTTGAGTAAGCGCTAGCCGAGAGTCACCCCTGATTACTGAGAGGGTCCCTCATCAACCAGAGGTTTTCTTTTGTTGTTTTCATTATTTTTCTTTGTAGCTAATTCAGTTTTGATTTCTAGTTTTTTTATTTCATTAAGTTACTGTAAATGTTTATTTCATTTGCTTTCTGTAATGCATTTTATTTCAAGAATTAAATAGCTAGATTGCGCGCATAGTTGTTTTCTATTTGTTTCTGTCATTTAATTTCCAGCTTATTATTTAGTTTTGTTAATAAGAAGATAGAGTAGATTGTTTTTATCAATTTAAGTAGATTAATTTCTGTTTATTTCTTTCCTGTTATAAGTTTATGCAATTTAAATTCCAGTTTGTTTATTAATATGCAATGATTTTCTTATTTTCATGTATTTGTATTTGTTTATTTCACTATTAAATATGATGATTAAATAGGTTTATTTATTTCTTTTATGCATTGTATAAACATGTGCACAAAATCAGCTCATAATTAGATCATTTAGGTCCTTTTCTACCATTTTCTATATACAGACTACCATTCGGTCTGTATGTTGTGTCTTTCATTTAGACTGTCTATCTAGTCATCCGTCCAGTCTGTTATCCAGTCATTCGTCCAGTCTGTTATTCAGCTTACTGTTACATTTTTAAAATTTTTAATGAGTTTTGAATCTGTTTGAAGCTTTGTTTCTTTGGTTTTTAGATATGCTTTGACTATAATAGTTAAACGACATTTTTATTGATCGTTTAGGCTTAAAGTTATATTGTTTTTATTTATTAAAGTTCTATCCTTTCACTTTAAACATGTTTTGAGTTAGGTTATGTTTTGTTTATTTTATTTGTTTCTGATTCCTTTTTATTAACACTCTTGTATTGTTTTATAATTATGCTTTTGGACTAATTTATCCATTTGCATGTAAACTTAGGATTAGTAGTGTTATCTTTAGGAATAGTTTCATTTTTTATTGTATGATTACCAACAGAGACTCATAGGATAGAATTCAGTTTCTTTATGAAATTTTCTATTTGCTTCTCTTATTCAGTTTTCTTTATTAATTTTTTCTACTTGTTTCTCTTACTTAGTTTTCCATTCACTTATTTAAGTTTCATTTGCATTATAGCCTTTTAAGTAGTTGTTGATAGTATCCTTTTTAGTTAGGAGTTATTTATTTATAAATTATTTAGTTGTTGTAATTGTATTTCCAAAAATACGCTTTATTTGAATAGTTATCTCTTGAAGTTACTTAATATACTTCATTATAAAAAATGATGGTTATATTCTCATTTGTTAATTAGAATAGTCTTATATTATCCTAGTTTGATGGTTTGTTCTATTTCAATCACATTAATGATTAAATTCTTAGGAGTTTGACTCAGTTCTTCATTTTGAAAGATCTTTCGATCTTTTGTTTGTTAAAGTATTTCTACAACACCCTAGGAACCCATCTACCTTCGCATATATTTTGTATCAACTCTAAGCCTAACAAGCCCGGTCGATAATTAAATATTAGGTGTAAGGATGTAACATTTGATGAAGAGACAACTCTTAAGAAATATAGAAGGTGTCATCTTGAAGAAGTACATGAAGTGGATGTACCTCCCACAATGGTAGAAGTTGAACCCTCTCCTGAAATAGTAGCATCTGAAGATCATGACATGCTATAACCACAAGAACCCCCTACTCTGGATATCTCTCAAAATAGAAAACAATATATGGAGCTCCAAAAGGCTCCACAAGAACCAACAAAAGATCAAAGTGATAGTATCGTTATGTATCTTTGATGTGTGACCTTGTAGATCTAGAACCCACCAGCTGTGAGGAAGCTACACAAAAGAAAGAATGGGTTGAAGCAATGATGAAAGAATACCACTCGATCATGAAGAATGATGTTTGGGATATAGTTCCCAAACTAGAAAACAAGAGTGTGGTATATTCAAAATGGATCTAAAAAATAAAACATGCCGCTGATGGAAGTATTGAAAAGTACAAAGCAAGATTTGTGGCTAGAGGATTCTCTCAGAAAGAGGAGATCGATTATGAAGAGATATTTACTCCAGTAGCAAGGTACACTTCCATCAAAACCATCATGGAACTTGCTTCCATGATGAAATGATACTTACACCATATGGATGTAAATACAACCTTCCTTAATGGTGTGATTGAGGAAGAGGTTTACATCGAACAACCACAAATATTTGAAGTCGAAGAAAGAGTGACCCATATATGCAAGTTGAAAAAGGATTTGTATGGACTGAATCAAGCTCCTAGAGCTTGGTATGGTAGAATAGATAGCTTCTTGACAAGAATGGGATTTACAAAGAGTAAAGTTGATCCTAACCTTTATATGAAGATTATGGATGATGAACCTGTCATACTATTACTGTATGTGGATGATCTAGTTCTGAAGGGAAATGAGAAACAAATCACACGTTGAAAGAAGAAGCTAGATGAAGAATTAGAGATGAAAGATCTTGGATTGATGCATTATTTCCTAGGGCTGGAAGTGTGGGAGAGACCAAAAGGAATCTTTATGATTTAGGGAAAGTATGTAGTAGAAATATTGAAAATATTTGATATGTTGGATTGTAAGGCCATGGACACACCCATGGACACCAAACTAAAGTTGTTGTCTGATGGGACATCATAATTAGTGGACATGACTTGGTACAGATAGATTATTGGGTCATTAATGTATCTGATGAACACAAGTCCAGATATATGCTTTGTTGTGAACACCTTGAGTCGAGATCTAGTTAAACCTAGATGGGTTCACCTGATAGTTGCAAAGCATGTGATGAGGTACCTAAAAGGTACGATATATTTGGGACTTTACTATGGGAGAGATCATGACTACAAATTGTATGGATATATGGATTCAGATTGGGATGGAAGGGCCGCAAATAGGAACAGAACCACAGGTGGATGTTATTGTTTGGGATCCACCATGATATCATGGCTTAGTAAGAAATAGTTCAGTGTTTCTCTCAATACAGCTAAAGTAGAGTACATTATAGCTTGCTTCTCTTGTTGTGAAGTGATATGGCTTTCGAAGCTGATGTCGATATTATTTGACATGGATTTGGACACCACAGTAATTCTTTGTGATAACCAGAGATGTATAAATATGAAAGACAATTCGGTGTTCCATGGCAAATCGAAGCACATAGAAATATGATATTTTTATATAAGGAATATGGTACAAAGGGGAGCTATGATTCTCTAGTATGTGAGTACCGATCAACAAGTTGCTGATGTACTGACCAAGCCTCTATCTTGAGTGAAGTTTGAATATGTTTTTGACAAGATTGGTGTAGTTCAAAAATACCATCCTCACAAGGAGGAACTATGATAGAACTATAGATGATGAAGATATGGACCTTCTTTGAAAACGAAGATCATGTTGAAGACATGAACCCTCCTCTGACAAAGGGGTAGCAAGTTGATAATATGGAACTTCCCAAGAAAGGGGGAGCAAGTTGATAATATGGAACTTCCCAGGAAAGGGGGAGAAATTATTAGACTGACACCGATGATGGATGACACTGATGATGAAGGTCTGGCATTCACTTGCTGATGATAGTATCCTCTCTTGAGGATGGAATGTATAACACTCTGTGCATGAGAGTGATCCTTACTAAGGATGGACCTGTAGATTTTACTCTCACATGGATAGTACCCACATTTAGTTGTGGATATCATATAATAACACTCACTTAGAAGTGGTCCTAACCTCAGTGGTAAGGATTCTCTACGATGAGTCCTCACGGGTGACAGGACTGGCATTTTGTATGCAGTCAAGATATTCTCTGTAGACAATACTCTTGTATGGAGAGTATGCCTACATTCATATGTAGATACCATAGAATAACAATCACTTGGGAGTGGTCCTAACCTTAGTCGTATGGATGCTCTATGATGAGTCCTCACGGAAGCCGTAGTATAACACTCACTTGGGAGTGGTCCTAACCTCAATGGTATGGATTTTTTATGATGGGATGACATTTTATATGCAGTCGATATCTACTACGTAGGCAATACTCTTTCTTGGAAGAGTATGCCTACATGTAAGTGTAGATATCATAATATAACACTCACTTGGGAGTGGTCCTAACCTCAGTGGTATGGATGGTGTACAATGAGTCCTCATGGACGATAGGGCCTGCATTGGATGTGGTCAATATCTACATTTAGTTGTAGATGATTAAAGTAATCAATTTTATAGATTAGGTTGATGGAGGATTTCATTGTCCTTGGACTCATGCCCTAAGGTGATAGGGATTGATCATCCTGCAAAGAGATCATGTGTACTATAGGTAGCAAGGTGACAAAAGGATCAAGTAGATCAAAGTGCGGTTTCAAAGGATCAAGAAGATTGAAGTATTGTCGAAAAGGATCAAAATGATCAAAGTTTTGCTACTACAAAGGATCAAGAAGATCGGAGTGCTGCTACAAATGATTGAAGATCGAAGTGCTGCTATGAAGGATTGAGAAGATCACAAGTGTTGTAAAGGATCAAAGATTGAGGTACTACTGCAAAGGATCAAAAGATTGAAGTTTTTCTAAAAATATCGAAAGATCAAAGTGTTGATTCCAAAGGATCAAGTGATTGTGTGATGAAAAAGATGAATACATTGAAGAGTAATTGTTCCATTTACTGATTGTGAAAACTTCCTATGACATATAGATGTATTACCTCGATGTAATGTTAAAGATATTGTCTCTCTGTTATCCTATAGTCTATGATGATGTTGTTAGTAGAATAATCGTCTCTTTAAGGAGGAGTGTTGAAATATTGTAACTTCAAAGGATATTCTAAATGTATTTTACTAATGTAACCCAAGGGAGATGTTATTATTCCTCTGACAGGGTGTTACTATTATATTTGGTCATCATAGAGTCATGAGGCAAATCCTCCATTGTAATTTGGGTCGTTACTACCCTAATGAATAATATAATATACTGTTTTGAGTCTTCCTAGGTGAAGTCGGCCCAAATAGTTTATTGGGGTCGACTTCTCTAGGGTAAAATTCAGTTGGCTCAATGTGTATAAATATGAGGGTTGTGACTATTATTTGAACACAGACTCAGACACTTGAGTAGTGCATAGGAGAGAGAGAGAGAGAGAGAGAGAGAGAGAGAGAGAGAGAGAGAGAGAGACGGAACATAAGGAAGATCATATCTATTTTTGGTGTTATATATTATACAGAGGAATTTTTTGCTGGGTTTTCTTCCCCTTGAGGGTTTCTTAGGATAAATATTGTGTCTATCTTGTGATTGTGTTTCTTTCAGCGATTCTTCGTATGCTAATGCTATGAATTTGAATTGAACACTAATGATATATATTCTAGCATATGAAATCTTAACATGTAATTATACCCCTCTTGATTGTTCAGCATCAAAGGGAACCATATCGGGAAAATGACGACTCGAGTGATGATGATCAAGTATGAGTTCTTATTATGAGTAGGATAAAGTGTGAAGTGATATATTAGTAATGATTATATTAGTTTCACAAGGAAATATTTGTCCCCAGTCAGAGCCAAATGTTATCTCTAAGGTTGTTTCTTCATTTTTATCCTAGGGTTTTATAGTTTTTGTTTATGTTGAATACATTTCTTTAATTTTACCATATTTTATATCTTTGAGTGACATAATTTTTTATATTTTTTATTGTGATTTCCTTTAAAGGCTCAAATCATTTATTATTTAAAGTTATGAACCTATATCAAGAGCAATAGGTTTTATTAGAAATTGGATTTTATAAACTGGCAACATTCCTTAAACTCGTAGCATTCCTTAAAAGTATTGCATTGATGGTTTTATTCATGAATATCATTCATTGTAAAAAATATGACAATGGTATATGGATGTATGTAAATACATGATAAAATTGACAAGCTCAATACTATGATATAAAAGCATCATTATTATTTCTTAAAGGCATTCCTGTCTAAATAATAATTTTTACATCATGTCACTCATCTGCTTTCACAAATGTTCTTCATATGAAATCAAGGCATTCGGTGTAATGAGTAATGGTACCAATGTTGATAGTGTTGATAGTTGACAGTAATATTCTATATTTCCCTAAAAACTGGTCATATTATTGTTCTCAAATTCCATTTGCTTTGTGAAGTTTATATTTTGAAGAGTTTGCAGAATGCTAAGAGTAACAATGGAAGAAGATTCATAAATTGTGGTGAAAGGAAGATCAGGAGGCCTAATTTGCAGACTGGAAACTGATAACACACAATGGATACTGCAATTTTCAAGGTCATCCCAGTTGATGAAAAATGTTGGATGGTTTGCTTTCTGTGAAAAGTTGCAGGGTTATCATTCACAGAAGCAATAGGGGTTCCAGTGCAAGGAGAAAGATGGTTTAAGCAGTACGATTTTAAAGGAAATTACGGTGAGTTCTCAATGACAGGGTTTGAAAAATCAGACTGGAACAATGGTATTCATATGAGCAAGATAAAACCTAACTAAAAAAATCCCTTGGAAATGGTGCAAAATTATATTACATGCGAAGGTCGGTATGACAGGGTTCTCAAATGTCATTTACGATTGTTGATGCACCTCAATGGAAGCTTAAAGATCAATCTCCCATTTTATCTATTGAATAGCTTGCAAAAGATGGTTATGTGGGTTTAATCCCATCTAGATCATACTGCTCGTTCTGTATACCATCAGGGATTAATAAAACTGTTGTTGATTTCACAATTGCATAGAGAAGGATGAACTTGGGAAATTTTGTTGTCAGAGTTAGGGTTTGAAGAAAGGACCAAAGAAAAGGGAAAAATGGTAACAAAATACTTGAACTAGCAAACAAGAAATCATGAAGAACAAGCTAAATATGTTACATTAGAAGGTAAGCATTTTATAGAAGAACCAAATCAGAATAATTTGTTTCCTGAAGTTTCAATTACATATGAAAACCCTGAAACATTAAGTATGATGTTAAAGAATATAACTTCAAATAATGAAGCACAAGTTCAGCTTTTGAAATCACAAAGCATTGGTGTGAAGCCTAGGACTAGGTTAAGAAGTAAATTGCAGGCAGAAATGGAATTGGTGCATGAAGACTGTGAAGAAATTGTGATGATAAATGGTTCTTTCAGTGAAGAAACTGTACACACATGCAAAGGTCAATATGGTTTAGATAATGAGAATTTCATTGATTTTCAAGGAGTTGCACGGTCTATACCAGAAATATTTTGCACAAATAAACAAGTGTGTTCATAAGATTGTTTAGTATCGAAGCTTCCACAAGAATATGAGGTCCTTATGAAAGAAAAAGCCATTGAAATAACTCTAGAATTAAACCAAATTAAGAAATATTTGCAGACATATAAGGAGCAAACCAAGTTTTTACAGAATAATAATGAGAAGTTAATGACTGCAAATAAAATATTATGAGAGGATTTGGAGGAGAAGGAAGTATATTATCAGAAGTTACTTTCAATATCTATATACATTTTGAAAGAGAAAAGAACCATCCAGAAGCAGTTCGAACATATGAAGACTCAGAGTAAGGAGACACACAATCAAATGGAGAACAGAGATGTTGAGTTTGCCAGAATGAAAAGAAGATCCCAGGTTTTAAGTGATCTAACTGTCTTGGTAGAGGCTTATAAGAGTCTTTAGACTTAGGGTCATAGTTGGCTTTTGAAAACAATCAAGTTTTGACAGATGTCTATTTCTATTTGTATTTTATATTACACTTGTATTACAACTGTTTTAGGAAGATCGACTTTTATATTTTTGAAAGAATTCGATCCATAGAAATAGGATCTGATAACTATCTCAGAAGATGAGAAGTTTTGTATATAAGGAAAGTAGCTAGGTTTGAAAGGGGTGGCAATTGGAGATGGGAATCCAATTTTGATGTATGATTTATGACATGAAACTCTCTACATCTTCAATATAGGTTCTTCTTTCATATGATTATGATTACGAGCTGATTTTGTATTTTTTATGATTTATCCTGTATATGGTCAATTACATTCCATTACATGATTCTTATGATAAAATACAATTATCTTTCAAACATTTAGTGACAGAGTCAGTTTCATTCCATAAATTCGTGCTCGTAGTTCCCTTGATATTGAATTTTGTATTCCATTTTATGTCATACAGATCTTTAATGATTATGTGATTTTCCTATATCTTTGATTATATACCAACCGAGTTTTTATTTTGATTTTATTGAATTATATTTTTTTTAAATATTTTTTTAAGCTTGAACCCCTGTAGTCTAGGTTCAATTTTAGGGATAACATCTTCTGGCGCCATTGACGAGGACAAAGAAATGAAAGGACATCTTCCCTAGGTATTCGACATTCTTATGAAACTGATTTTGGAAGGTGAACAAGATCAGTGAGACCTGTTATAGAATACATCAGTCACCTACATAAAGTTACAGTGGCTTCAAAAAATATAGGAACTCAAGGAAATCCCTCATTACCTTTAAATCTAGGAGTCTCATTTCCTGAACAGATATTGAAAGAAGCTAGGAGAAGGTTGAGATCTACCTCATTACAAAAATTTAAACATCCCTCAACCTTGGAGATTCCTGAATCTTCATCTATCCATGTTCCATCTTTTGATCCACATTCAGAAAAAGGAAAAGAAGAATTAGATCTTCTATTTACCCCTTCTCAAATTGATAATTTCCAAGTCTTCACAAATCCTTTGTTTTCTGAGAAGGTTAAACTTGAAGTATTGCAAACATGAGCTTCTTCTTTGTTTTCAACCCACATACATTTTGTGAAGACCATCCTAGTGAATTATCCAAATCCTGGTAATTTTCCTCCTTCATCACAACATTCAAGCACCCATCAATCTAATACAAGTTCAAACCTTTATAGTCCTAGAATGGCTCACCCTCAGAATTGGATGGCTGCTATGGTAGCAGCAAGATATGTCCCACTAGTTTTTCCCCAGCCTCTTAATTCTCTCCCAGGAGGAGATTACCAGAAATATCTTCCGAGATTTAATGGTCAAGGGGATATTACTGCAGAAGAACACTGGAACACATACTTGAGTTATGCAGAAAATCAGAATTTTGAAAATGAAGATGCTTGGATGAGGGTTTTTGTTCAAATTTTAGATGGTGAGGTGAGAAAATGGTTTAGAGAATTACCACCAAACTCTATAGATGGTATAGATGCTTTAGAAGAGATATTCATGAGACAATGGGGAGATACTAAAGATTATTTATACTACATTATAGAGTTTGGATCATTGAAAAGAAAGAAGGATAAAGCTGTGGGATATTTTTTTAAAAGGTTCAATAAAATGTACAGTAGAATACCAGCTGAAATAAAACTTTCAGAGACATCAGCAAAGTTAACTTATGCAAACTCATTTGATCATGGGTTTTCTTTGTTGTTGAGGGAAAGAAAGTCTGTGTCACTTCAAAATATGCAAGATGCAACATTGGAAGTAGAGTCTAATATTTTGGCTTCAAACAAACTCAAAGAGGAAATAGAATATGAAACTGTAGACAAAAAAGGTAAAAAGGAAGGCATTACATCTAATCCTACAGGAAGATATTCAGAGAGTAAAATGGATGAAATGAGTAAAATTATTAAAAAATTGTTTGTTAAGATTGATAGGTTGGAGTTGGGAAATAAAAATCAGAACAAGCCTATACCTAAAGGAGAAAGAAATCAAAATCAGTTCAGAAGACCTTTTGCTCCTAGGTTTTTGCCAAAAGAAAGATGAAATAATGATATTCAGAGGGATAGGCAAGAAAATGAAGAACAAAGAATTCAGCCTCCTTTTCAAAATAATAATGTGAGAGATGATGAGTCATATGAGATAGATGAAGGAGAGTTAGATGATTTGGAGTAACAGGAACACAACATTAGTCAGTTTGATGATGATTCTTCTTCTCATTTTTTGACTAAAGCTGATTATCATTATGCTACAGAGCTAGATCATTATGAAGAAAATAATTATCAAATGTCCATGCCTAGAGTTTGTTAGGAAATACCACAAAAATCATATGGTCTTAGATCAGGGGTAAAACATGCAGCACAGGCTGAAAAGATTGTGAAAGCTCATCTTATTAAACAAAATATTTGTTCAAGTCAAAAGCAAATTGTAAAAGAGAAAAAAGATGAAGTGGTAAGTCTTGAGGAGGTGAATAAAGTCATAGGTGGGTTCAATTTGGAGCATGAACTTAATAAGGTTAAAATCCTTGTTCCTTTAAAAGAGTTGATTAAGAACAAAGCTTACAGGGAAGCAGCTTTTAAAACTTTCAAAAATGCAGTGAATACTATACCATCTGATGAAATTAATTTGCAAGATGAAAAACCTACTATCACTATGGGTTAAAAAACTTTTGACAAACCTGATGATAATTCATAATATCCCCCTCCATTTTATGTAACTCTTTCAATACATGATCAGCTACTACATAATTGTCTTCTAGATTCAGGAGCTTCACATAACCTCATGCCAAAAGCAGTCATGGAAGCTTTAGGATTGAGTGTTGCTAAACCATATCATGATTTGTATGCGTTTGATTCTAGGGCAGTGAAGTGTATTGGAGTTATTAAAGATCTAGTGGTGAATTTAACCCAAGTACCGATGAAAAGTGTATTGATGGATATAGTTGTAGCAGATATTTCTCCTAAATTTGGTATGTTGTTGTCTATATCTTGGGCAAAGAGAGTGGGAGGAACTCTGCAAATGGATCTTTCATATGCTACAATTCCAGTATTTGGCCGAGAATTCAGAATACTTTACAGAGAAGTACAGATGGCATATTTGGTAAGTGATAGTAAAAACCCTAATAATAATATGATCTATTCAATTGATGAAAATCTTGGTTATTGTATGTTGCAATTAAGTAATGAAGTTGAAGGAGTTTTACAAGTACAGAAAGATATTCTAGTTCAGATAAAGAAAGAAGAACCAAATGATTTATGGTAGATGTATTTTGTTGGTGCATCAAGTAAGGAGGGGGCAAGAGCAAGAGTGTTATTGATTTTAGTTGGAGGTGAGGTCATTTCCCTTATGTACAAATTGGAATTTAAAACAACTAATAATACTGTTGAGTATGAGGCTTTGATTCTTGGATTAAGAGCAGCAAAAGGCTTGGGTATTAAAGAGCTTGCTGTGTTTGGTGACTCTGAATTAGTAATTTAGCAAGTAAAAAATGTTTACCAGGTAAAGCAGTATTTATTGAAATTTTATAGAAATGAGGCTTGGGATTTAATTGAAAATTTCTTTATATCTTTCAATATAAATTTTGTTCCAATAGAATATAATGAAACAATTGATTCCCTAGCCTTAGCAGCAACCTATTTTAAAGTTCCAAAAGTAACACATTTGAAATATCCAATTGATGTAAGATACAGACCCTCTGTCCCAGATGATATCAAACATTGGAAAGTTTTTCATGATGATCAGGAAATAAAAGAATTTATGGAGTTAGTAGGTGAATTATTATATTATATAGTTGATCAAGAACAAGATTTTGAATTGATGGAAAATGAACCTTGTAGAAATGATTCAATAGATGATCACAATATTGTTGAATTAAAAGGAAATGTCATTCCTAAGGGACTTGTTCCACTAGAGAGGTTGTTTTCAAAGGATGATACATTGTTAAAGCCCACCTTGCAGACTACTGAGGAGAATGTTATAGATTATAACATTGGTTCTGAAGATCATCCTAAGATGATAAAATTGTCAAAATCATTGTCAGAGAAGGAAAAGAAAAAATATATTGGTTTGCTGAAAGAATTTGTGGATATTTTTTCTTGGTCATTTCATGATTTAAGAACTTATGACACTAGCATAATTCAGCATAAAGTTCCTCTGAAACCAAACACTAAGCCTTTTAAACAGAAACCTAGAAGGCTTAACCTAACATTGCTACCGGTAATTGAAAAAGAGGTAAATAATCTACTAGATGCAAAAATTATTGTACCTCTGAGATATTCATCATGGATTGCAAATATGGTGCCTGTACATAAGAAAAATGGAGAAATAAGGCTTTGTGTTGATTTCCGCAACTTGAACAGATCTTGTTTGAAAGATAATTATTCATTACCGAAAATAGATCAGATTTTACAAAGAGTTGTAGGATCTCATAGAATTTCAATGATTGATGGTTTTTTTGGTAATAACCAGATTGCAATACAGCCTGAAGATATAGAAAAAACAACATTCACAACTCCATCAGGGACTTTTATGTAGGATAAAATGCCTTTTGGGATTATGAACGCAAGTGCTACTTTTTTAGAGGGCTATGGATATAGCCTTTGTGGGGGAGAATGAAAAATTTGTAGTAATATACCAAGATGATATTACAGTATTTTCCAAGTATGATGAAGATCATCTGAAACATTTAAGACCAATTTTTATTAAATGCTGAAAATTTGGTTTATCATTAAACCCAAAAAAGTCTCACTTTGCTATGACAGAAGGTAATTTGTTAGGTCATATTGTTTCTGCTGAAGGAATCAAAATAGATCCAGAGAGAGTAAAGGCCATCTTAAAAATTAGTATTCCTAGAAATAAAAAAGAGATTCAATCTTTCATTGGAAAAATCAATTTTTTAAGATGGTTTATTCCTAATTTTGCAGAAATTATCAAATATATCACTGAGATGCTCAAGAAGGATAAGGAAGTTAAATGGTCAAATTAGGCTAAACAATCATTTGAAGCCATAAAGCAGGCATTGATAGAAGCACCTATATTGATAACTCCAGATTATACAAAGGATTTTGTAATTTTTTCATTTGCATCCGAAGATACTATAGCTGTTGTGTTATTGCAAAAGAATGCAGATGGTTTGGAACAACCAATTTCTTTTTTCAGTAAAAAATTAAGAGATTCGGAGATTAAATATAATACAATGGAAAAACAAGCATATGCATTAGTTAAAGCTCTCAAATGTTTTAGAATATATGTTTTACATTCCAATATTTTGGCATATGTTCCAAGTTCAGCAGTCAAGGAGATTTTAGCACAGCCTAACAGTGAGGGGAAAAGAGGTAGATGGATAGCAAATTTTATGGAGTATGATGTGGATATTAAACCAACAAAAATGATAAAAGGCCAGGGATTAGCAAAACTTCTAGCATAATCAAATTTCCAGGTATTAAATCTTCATTTGATGGCAGAACATTCAAAACAAGATATGGAAACAAAATATAGTAAGCAACATATTTATAGCAGGTATGGTGATTCTGATTGGTATAAAGACATTTTATATTTCCTTTTATACTTACAATGCCCTCTAGAATTGAATAGAAATGAATGCAGATCATTAAAACTTAAAGCAATGAAGTATGTTTTAATAGATCAGGTTTTGTACTGGAAGGATCCTGGAGGAATATTGTTGAAGTGTTTGGAGAAATCAGAGGTTGATGTGGTTACTTCTGGATTGCATAGTGGAGTATGTGGTGGGCACAAGTATTGGAAAGCAACTTCTTTTAAAATCCTAAGAGTATGATATTATTGGCCTACACAGATGTGTATCATCAAGTCAGATCATGTGTGGAGTGTCTAAAGTTTGCAGGTAAGAATAAAATTCAGTCATTACCCTTGAATCCTATAACAGTAAATGGTCCATTTCAGTAGTGGGGTTTATATTTTATAGGTGAAATTCATCCTCCTCCTAGTGGTCAGCACAAATGGATATTAACTGTAACTGATTTTTTCACTAAGTGGGTGGAGGCAATCCCCATAAGGAGAGCAACTGAACAAATCATAATTAATTTCCTATAGGAAAATATTCTTAACAGATTTGGATGCCCTAGGAAATTAATTATTGGCAATGATTGCTCCTGCTTTTAAATCAAAAAATATGATGAAGTTTTGTGAAGAAAATAATACTAACTTGAAACAGTCCACACCATATTACCCACAAAATAATGGATTAGCAGAATCCAGTAATAAAAATATTGTGAACAGTATCAAGAAAATGTTATTTGAAAATAAAAGAAGTTGGGATACCAAATCAAAATTTGCTCTTTGGGATGATAGAGTAACTATTAAAAAGTCAATAGGGACATCCCCTTTCCACTTGGTATATGGAGTTGATGTTGTGCTTCCTGTTCAATTAGTTGCCCCAGTCATTAAATTTATGCAGGAAATAAATGAAGAACCTGATGATATAAGAAGAAGAATATTTTAGATAATTCAATTGCAATAGGAGAGAGAAACTATTTAAAATACAACTAAGATGCATAGAAAAAGGATGAAGGAAATCTTTGATAAAAAAGTTAAAAAATATGTCTTTGCAGTGGGTGACCTTGTTCTCAGGTGGGATGCACAAAAGGATGAAAAAGGAAAGCATGGAAAGTTTGATAATTTATGGATAGGACCTTTTACAATGATCAAAATTATGGGAAACAATACTTTTGTTTTGCAAAATTTGAATGGTGAAAAAATTGCAGGTCCAGTCAATGGACATTTTTTAAAGCATTTTTACACATATTGAGGGATAAAGGATTATTGTACATATTCATTGTATATATCGTTTGCTTTGAATAAAACTCCAGCCCAATAAGATAGAAAGGACTTTAGTAGATTTCTGAAGGCACAGGTCAACATGTTCCCAAAGTTTCACAAGGAAAGCTTTGTCCCCAGTCAAAGCTAGATGTTATCTCTAAGGTTGTTTTTTCATTTTTATCCTAGGGTTTTATAGTTTTTGTTTATGTTGAGTACATTTCTTTAATTTTACATTATTTTATATCTTTGAGTGACATAATTTTTTATATTTTTTATTGTGACTTCTTTTGAAGGCTCAAATCATGTATTATTTAAAGATATGAACCTATATCAAGACCAAGAGGTTTTATTATAAATTAGATTTTATAAAATGGCAGCATTCCTTAAAAGTATTGCATTGATGGTTTTATTCATGAATATCATTCATTGTAAAAAATATGACAATGGTATATGGATGTATGTAAATACATGATAAACTTGACAGGCTCGGTACTATGATATAAAAGCATCATTATTATTTCTTAAAGGAAGTCTGGTCTAAATAATAATTTTTACATCGTGTCACTCATATGCTTTCACAAATGTTTTTCATATGAAATCAAGGCATTTGGTGTAATGAGTAATGGTACCAATGTTGACAGCATTGACAGTTGACAGTAATATTCTATATTTCCCTAAAAACCGGTCATATTACTGTTCTCAAATTCCATTTTCTCTGTGAAGTTTATATTTTGAAGAGTTTGTAGAATGTTGAGAGTAACAATGGAAGAACATTCAGAAATTGTGGTGAAAAGAAGATCGGGAGGCCTAATTTGCAGACTGGAACCCAATAACACACAATGGATACTGCAATTTCCAAGGTCAGCCCAGTTGATGAAAAATGTTGGATGGTTTGGTTTCTGTGAAAAGTTGCAGGGCTATCATTCACAGAAGCAATAGAGGTTCCAGCGCAAGGAGAAAGATGGTTTAAGCAGCAGGATTTTCAAGGAAATTACGGTGAGCTCTTAATTCCAGGGTTTGAAAAATTAGACTGGAAGAATGGTATTCATGTGAGCAAGATAAAACCTAATTGGAAAATTCCCTTGGAAATGGTGCAAAATTATATTACATGCAAAGGTCGGTATGACAGGGTTCTCAAATGTCATTTTCGATTGTTGATGCACCTCAATGGAAGCTTAAATCTCAATCTCCCATTTTATCTATTGAAGAGCTTGCAAAAGATGGTTACATGGGTTCAAGCCCCTCTAGAGCATACTGCTCGTTCTGTATACCATCAGGGTTTAATAAAATTGTTGCTGATTTCACAATTGCATAGAGAAGGACGAACTTGGGAAAGTTTGTTGTTAGAGTTAGGTTTGAAGAAATGACCAAAGAAAAGGGAAAAAAGGTAACAGAAGAATTGAACCAGCAAACAAGAAATCATGAAGAACAAGCTGAATATGTTGCAGCAGAAGGTAAGGGTTTTGTAGAAGAACAAAATCAGAATAATTTGTTTCCTGAAGTTTTAGTTATAGATAAAAACCCTGAAACATTAAGTATGATGTTAAAGAATATAACTTCAAAGAATGAAGCATGACTTCAGCTTTTGAAATCACAAAGCATTGGTGTGAAGCCTAGGACTAGGTTAAGAAGTAAATTGCAAGAAGAAATGGAATTGGTGCATGAAGACTATGAAGAAATTGCGATGATAAATGATTCTTTCAACGAAGAAACTGTACACACATCCAAAGGTCAATATGGTTTAGATAATGATAATTTCATTGATGTTCAAGGAGTTGCAGGGTCTATACCAGAAATCTTTTACACAAATAAACAAGTGTGTTCAGAAGATTGTTTAGTCTCGAAGCTTCCACAAGAAGATGATGTCCTTATGAAAGAAAAAGCCATTGAAATAACTCCAGAATTAAACCAAATTAAGAAATATTTGTAGACATATGAGCAAACCACGTTTTTACAGAATATTAATGAGAAGTTAATGACTGCAAATAAAAGATTACGAGATGATTTGGAGGAGAAAGAAGCAGATTATCAGAAGTTACTTTCAATATCTAAAGACATTTTGAAAGAGAAAAGAACCATCTAGAAGCAGTTCGAACATATGAAGACTTAGAGTAAGGAGACACACAATCAAATGGAGAACAAAGATGCTGAATTTGCCAGATTCCAAAGAAGATCCTAGGTTTTAAGTGATCTAACTGTCTTGGCAGAGGATTCTAAGAGTCTTTAGACATAGAGTCATAGTTAACTTTTGAAAGAAATTAGGTTTTGACAGATGTTTGTTTCTATTTGTATTTTGTATTACACTTGTATTACAACTATTTTAGGAAGATCAACTTTTCTATTTTTGAAAGATTTCGATCCATAGAAATAGGATCTGATAACTATCTCAGAAGCTGAGAAGTTTTGTATATAAGGATAGTAGCTAGATTTGAAAGGGGTGGAAATTGGAGATGGGAATCCAATTTTGATGTATGTTGTATGACATGAAACTCTCTGCATCTTCAATACAGGTTCTACTTTGATATGTTTATGATTACGAGCTGATTTTGTATTTTTTATGAATTGTGTTTTTTATGATTTATTTTGTATATGGTCAATTAAATTCCATTACATGATTCTAATGATAAAATACAGTTATCTTTCAAACATTTAGTGATAGATTTAGTTTCATTCCATAAATCCGTGCTCTTAGTTCCCTTGATATTGAATTTTGTATTCCATTTTATGTCATACAGATCTTTAATGATTATGTGATTTTCCTATATCTTTGATTATATACCAACCCAGTTTTTATTTTGATTTTATTGAATTACATTTTTTTTAAAGATTTCTTTAAGCTTGAACCCTTGTAGTCTAGGTTCAACTTTAGGGATAATAGGTACATTACATATAGATTTGTCTACATTTATGATTTTGTCCTACTTTCCCATTTACACCATGGCAGACTATTAAACATGCCATTTTATATTTTACGCACTCAACAAAATATGTAAAACTATGTTAAGACATATAGGCACCCACTGTCTTCTGTCACAAAGCATGGGTTAATTAAATTGTTGGTGCAAATAACTTTGGCATGACATAACCTAACGTGGGAGAAATTTGTTGTTGGATCTCGAGTGAATTAGGCACCTACAGTATGACATATTGGAGAAAGAGAGGCCAAATGGAGATCCTCAGGTTTAGCTGGGGGGGAGTGGTGAAGAGTTGGAAGAAGGTGGAGATGATCAGGAAGAAGACTCAGGGGGGGATGCAGCAACAAAAAACCCTATAAAGGAAATGGTTTGGGAAACAGTGGTAATATAAAAGGTTATGCCATTAGCATCTACAACAGCAACAACATAAACAATTGTAATAGAAGAGGCTATGCCATTAGCACCTGCAATAGCAACAACAAAAACTAAAGTTGGAACAGCTGCAAAAGCAGTGGCAACAGAAGTTGGAGCTGCGAATGCAGTAGTAGAAGAGGAAAAAGTTGCATATACATGGAAATTTTGGCAAATAAACCCTCGAGTCATTGATATTGAATATTCCTCTAAGATAATAGGAACTATAATTGAGGAAGAAGAACCCTTGGAAGAAATAAGAGAAGTCTCTACCCTTCTTATACCACAGAGAAGGAAGAAAAAATCAATGATCAAAGGAAAATAATCTAGTCTTACAAAAATAAGAAGGACTGGACCTTCTTGGGAAACAGAGGTGGAAAATGCTGAAATCCCTGTTTTAAGACCTAGGTTACCCGTTGAAACACAAGAACCAGAGGGAAGAATACCTATGGAAGCCATTGATCCACAAGAACCTGCTGAGGGCCAAACCCAATTAGAGAATTTGTTGTATGAAAATGAGTTGTTGAAGGAGGATAAGTAGACACTTAGAGAGGAGTTACATAGATGAAAGGAAGCTAGTAAAAATCATGTTACACAAGGATTGGAAACATTAGCATAAGTTTTTGACTAGTTGGGAAAACCACATTCCATTTCAGAGAATGAGGAACTTTTATACCGGGAATGTGGGGATTTGTTCAAGTTGTCAGGATACAAGGTTGAGAAGATGAAAATAAAAGCCTATAAATTGGCACATTTAGGCTGAGAGAGAGATGAGACACTAATTATGGAATCAACAAAGGAAACAAGGATGGATCAAGAAATACAAGAAGAAGAGGAAGTTCAGCCTCAAAATTCAGGGAGTACTAAATTGCTTCCTTCAGGAAGTAGTTCTGAGGACACTAATATAGTTTCAGATCAAGAACAACAGTCAGGTGACACAGAGATAGTCTAGGAAAAACATTGGCATCCCAAGAGGATGAAAACAGAGAAGGTTGTTGAAATACAAGAACCAACATCCTCAAAGTTTGTTGTTGAAGTTGCGACTCAGACTAAAGCTACTGAGGAAGAAGTACAGGAGTTGAATGTTGTTACACAAGAACCAAATTTATTAAAACCAGTTGTTGAAGCTGTAACTCAAACTGAAGCTCCTAATACTTATGAAGCAAAAATTCAAATAGTAGCCACTAAAACTTATGAAGTGGCAATTCAAACTGAAGCAACAGTAGCTACTAAAACTCAAGAGGCAGCAACACAGACAAAAACTACTGAAACACAAGAACCAACAGTACAAAAGGAAGATGCTATGTCACTAAAATTAGTCACAAATGGAGATAAGAAAGAAATGGCGAGAGAATTGTCATTATTGAAGCTCGAGGTAAGTAAATGGAAGTATCATGCGATTCAATATGATAAAAGAATGATTTCTCTAACCGAGCATAAAAATACTATTCAAGAAGTAAGGGAAAAGTGGGCCAAAGAGATTTTCCTCCAGAAAATTTGTTGGGATAAAATGCAGGAGGAATTGAAAGAGTTAAGAAAATTCAATTCTATGTAGAAAGACAAGGAACAAATGCTTACCTTAAATCAGCAGTTATTGAGCTATAGAGCTCCATCTCTCTCCTATCATGTGTTTATTTTTGAACAAATAACTTTGTTCAAAATAAAGTCTTTAAAAGAAGGGAGGCCTTGGAAAATTGTGACACCCCCCAGTTCCTGGATACTTTCACCCATAGTGATTTTTTTGAGTACTTGCATGAGATGGCCTATTTGATGGGCTCTCAATCCAATCCAATTCCCCATATTAGGGATATTCATCTGAGAGAATTTACTTCTTTTGTTAATAATCATATGCACTGGTGGGTTTCCTCTCAAACCATTCATAGGAATGAGGACAATTCCACTTTGTGGATTCATGGTGAGCCTCAGGCTCTTGTACCTCTGATTTCCAGGTATAAGAAATATCTTTTTCTCCCTGAGAAGTTCAATCAGTTGGTTGCATTCCAGTAGAAATTCATCTCCACTTGCGTTAGTTTGATCTCTCGGTAAGAGGAATATGCCTTGAAATGGAGCAATCATCGATGGGAGGTTTCACCCATATCTTTAAAGACAAAGCACCCATATTGCTTTGAAAATTTAAAGTATGCTTTGTGAAGCATACCAGGTTATGTTAAGTGCATGGAGACATGTGGTTTGAGCTGGCTAGGTTTGAAATTCATATTTCCTCTCATCTGGTGGCCAAATAAGAATTACAAGAGTATGTACAGGATGACCAATAAGGAAGAAATATATTGTTGGGGTAATTTGATCATAAGAAATGGATTTTTGCAGGCAGGGGAGATACCATAGTCTTCCTTCAACGTTACCAACTTTCACAGGAAAAGACTTGAGTCTGAATCAGATTCATACTAGTTGGAACTATTGCATGAGGAAATGAAATTGGATAACAAGGGGGAGATGTTGGGCGCTAAAATTACCCTTTTTTCCTTACTCTGGTTAGCCCTTTTTCATGTTTTTGTCTTCTAGTTACAACTAAATATTTATCCTTTCCATGAAAAAAAAATGAATTCCTAAGTTATAAATAATTATTACTTATTTCATTAATGCTTTATTTTACCCATAATTATGAAATTTATCATTCATTTGCGCTAATTTATCATTGGTTCATAAGAATGGTTCAGAATCTCTAGGTGTCCCAAGTGTAACATCTCGCTGCATTCAGAGATGGATGATTCCTGGCATCAGTTTCCCATTTGATGATCTGGTGCAAAATATTGATGAAAGAATCTCAGATGTCCTTCCACGCATCTAGTTGAAACTACCCCAGTATCTTTCTTCATTAGCTGGAACATGGTTCATCATATGAAACAACTTCAATTAAAATCTCATTCATTACTGTGAACTGATCTAATGTAGTGTAATAATAATTGTAACAGTTCTTGTTTAATTCGACAACCTGAAGATCATAGATCTTCATGGCTATTGGATATTGATGTAATTGAACTGTTCCATTTTTTGTATAAGTATGTTCCATTTTCTGTATAAGTACGAATGGGAAATTGGAAACAGGGGTTGGAAATTTGATAGAGATTAAAGCAGAGGAGACTGCCACCTATATTTTGATCATTCTAATAAAAGGAGCAACAATTCTCAATATTGTTTTGTTGTATATTATTTTAAGCCTTCCACAACATCTCTGTTCGAAGGCTAGGGACTTTGTTCTTACATAGTTGTTGGTAGTAGTAGATGTTTTAGTTTAGTTATTTATGTTTAGTGTGGGATTTCAGTGTGATACATTCATAGACAGATGAAACAACATTCATTAAACAATTGCATTATTATATTTTTATTTGGCTTGTTGTAATAGTGTGGTATGACAGTTGACTATGTAGGATAATCATTTCCCTTATGCAAAGTGTGTTAATTAGTATTAGTTGTTCTATACTCAACATAGGTGGGAATACCCATCCTCGTAACAATGTCTCAAAAATAAATAATGGGGATCAAGGATCAAAATATGGGAGTTGATCAATACATATACAAATGGTGATACATAATGGCGGCCTCAATAATATGCTAAATACAAATGAAGATATGAAGGACTAATACATAGGAACAATGGAATTCTCATGGAATGCAATACTATCACAACTGATGCTCTGTTGGATCTATAGGTGTACATAACTGGATGGAATCAATGATTGAGAGTCGGAATCTATGTGGTACAATATAGTGCATCAAGTACTGGATATACATAGAAGTGTGACACTAAGGGGATTCTGAACACTATCGCCAACACATCCTAGAAATCACAAGGGACATGGGACTGTATGGGTCCCAAAAATAGAATCACCAATGTGATATAGTCTGGTGACAATAGGGCCCTTCGACAAAATAATGAAAGGACTAATACCCTATATGAATCTCAATGGTGGGATGATGTAGCTGAAGTCGAGCACATGAGACACAACCAACCCGAAAAGAACTAATGACTCATTTCAAGTGGTCTAAGGAACTCATCAATGAGGTGGATGAAACCAGGCTAAAGGGACCTCTGGGTCTATTCTCTGGAAGAAATGTGTTTATTCCGATAGAGAGAGACTTGAAACTAATAAGGATGATGATTCTTCCTTAATTAGAAGCACAAGGGGGGATAACCAGAGATGTGAAAAAATCAGGGGACTGACACACTGAATGGGGAACATGGGCAGGGTAGTACGGGGGACTCAAACATCCTTTGTTCAGAGTAATACAATATGGATGACCTGACAACAAATGAAACTGACTCATGGGGAAGGGATCATAGCTATAAAACCAAGAAGATAACTACAATGGGAAATACTTGGGGGTGTAACTGGAATAGTGATATCTAGGGGATCCAAGGGAGACTCATTGCAGAGTACTATAAACAAAGGTGACCCAATGGAGAAAAGCTGCCATAATGTGAGATCATATGTGTGGGTGACTAAAGACATCGTTGGGGCCTTGATCATAGTTTAAGGAGCATGAAGAAGGGATATAATAAATCTCTATATGATACTATCTCATGTATTTTTCTTGAGCCCGAGACAGTAAATGATTAATGGTGTTTTCATTTTTAGAGAGTCTGAAAATAGGAAGAAGACTCCATAGTGGTCTCTTTTTCGTATGGTAGTCCCCTAAGCCTTAAAATGGATAAAATTGTACAAAGGAGAGCTCTCCCAACTACAAGGGAATAGATACTTCTTTACCGTAGGTATTCCAACCACGACGGAAAAGGTTAAACCTATATTGATTGAACGGTCATATAAATAATTTTACGAGAATGAATGAAACCAAGATTGCCCAGTGATCATTTCTTGATGAGAGGGATGGAAAATAAATTACAGACAACCCATAATGAGCTTTTTCATAAGTTATGGTCCCAATGTCCAACAAAGCATAAAAGGATACAAAGGGAAACACTCTTAGCTGGAAGGTGCTAGGGTGATCCTTTTCTTTTAATAGTCTATGTAGTCTGAAACAAGATATAAATGAGGCCACATATACACCCTTTCAAATACTTTAATGAGTGTGAAATGATGCAAGCATGATCGATAATCTTTTCATTCTTTTAGGATTAAAAAAAGAGCTTAACAGAACTCCATAATGGTCAGTCAAGAAAAGAGCAAGTGTTTGATGTATGGAAAGAGGTTATTCTGTGAAAATGGCTGATATGAATAAAAATGGAACACTTGATGGGGCCTCCTTGTGGGACAATGGATGGAGGTAAAATAAGGCCAACTATGCAGTATTGATGGAGCAGAGGGCTCGTGAACATGCCAGTACGTGCGTGGGGTGATTCACGTTATGGAGCACAAATCAAGGTGACTTCCAAGAAATGGCCCAAAACATCATAAGGAGAGCATGAGAATAAGGTATCATCAAAAGAAAGAGGGCAGAAAACTAAACCCAGTGGTGCAAACGACATGAAAAACAGACGTCAGATGACTCTGTGGTACATGAAAGAAAAACTATACCAAATGGAGGCCTATAAAGAAGGGGGGACCACATGAAACTTGTCATTTTCATTGTGTAGTGTTGAGTTGAAGTGGAGGACCCCATAACACAACTACTAATTTCTTCTATTTGGGACGACGATTTTTTGATCTATGACTTGCAAGTAAGAGATCTCATCAAACCTGTTTTTTTTAGTGGATTTTGTTTTTCTCACTCTGGGGGCCTTGCCCTAGCCCAAGGGTTCTTGGGGTAGGGTTGGAATTTTAGAGGGAAAAGGAATGACCCAGGTTTCTCTTACCATGTATACAAGCATGACTCAGTCGTGCCAATTGGGGAGATAGGCACGACCTAGGTCGCACCTGTTCAACAGATAAGAGCGACCCAGTGGCACCTCTTTAGCCTTTTTGAGTGAATTGGGTCGCACAAAAAGGCCAAATAGGTCCAACCTAGTCCAAAATGAGGTTTTTTTGTATGAATGGGTTTGGCAAGGACTATTTGTATTTGTAGGATTCATTGAGTTGTATGGTGAGAGCTAGACATTGGGGACCTCTGAGGGGAGGTAAGTGATGATCCGGGGTACATGATACACTCGCCTAATGTGGGTTGTGGAAGTTCTTCCAAATCCTGTTGATGCATTTAGCAAAACTATTGCTGGAAAAGATTGTGAGCTACTGGGATCAAAAGGATGAGTGCTTCATGATCTAGGGTGAGTGGTTGGAGATCACCCTCCATAATGTATACTTTTTACAGACCTAGTACAGGGTGTGATCAGCAACACAACACCAAAGTTCCCAAGGGGGGTGTTAATGGATGAAATTTTCTCTCGGCATTGCTATTCCTTGTCATTTGTGGTCTTGTCATACATACTGGTGTGTGATATCCAGAGTCTACAGAATCAAGTAGTGTCAGCGATGGTGCTGCACATACTAGGATGGAATGGACCGCATAATATCTCATGTGGTCTAGTCCTGGTGGTGGAGAGTGTGCTGAGGGGAACCTACTATGGGTGGGCCCAAATGTACTTGATTATGGTTTGACATGGGATGAACTGTGCTAGATCAATGGGATGGGATTTTTGTTTCCCCTCGTTCTTGTGCTCATTTTTATTTAAGCAACTTCCTACATTGTGAACGCATCTAGTAGTGCGTGAGGGGGACCTCGTGAGCCTAGAATTATGAGGTGGTGTGAGATGATGATTAGAGAGGGAGGTAGCTTGGTGGGTAACTTCTTCACCTGGGAAATGTTTTTACAGTGGCGGAAACTTACATTCCTCATAGAGGACTATCCATATGCTGGGATGGATTACCAGGGAGACCCGAAGATAACTTAACCTCCAAGGCAGGTCTGGGGATCTAATGGTATGTATACATGATTCCTTTGTGGTTGCATTCATATATAGTTTACTATATTAGTGGTAGCTAGATCATGTGTGTGATAGATACTGATGACATACTATGTGCATGTGAAAACATGGGACCACGCCCTCCAATAGTATACCAGATACGTAGGGGTAGGCGAGAGGGTTTATATCCACCCATTCATGAACATAGGATATGTTAGAGTGTTACAATGGGCTGACTGTGACTAGATGTGGAGCACTTACACGAGGGGGTCACCAATGACGGGTGGTAGTACCTTGAGAATGACTTGATCGCCTCATGCTACATGGATCCTCCAGAGTGGATATCCCTTATGAGGAGGATCGCAGTCGTTGTTGAGTATGTCATAGCAATGACACAGAGTGGAGTTCCTATGGAGGAGGAGGAGATCTCCGATGAGGAGGAGGATTCATATGAGGAGACCCAGTCTAAGGAGTATGACTTAGACTAGCAACTGGTGATGCTACTCCCAATGCATTGGTGTATGGGGATTTTTGTATGATAATATGAGAAAACCTATGGAGCTTCTCATTTTGTACTGAACACTATTATATGATATATGTATGCACGTGGATGCGCATTTTTATGTGTTTTTTTGAGTTTGTTATGAGTCTCTTTAATGATCATGATGATTCCTATAGGATGTATATGACATATATATGCATGACTATATGATGATGCATGATGCAATTTTATTTCCTATATGAGATGATTTATGTTCCACTCTAGAATGACATTAGCCATTTGGTTAGCTACACTATTGAGACTTCTGGGAACATACATGAATGAAATGGATTCAAAATTTCTAACAAAGTGTCTTGTGTGCATGAACTTTATAAAGAGACAAGGATCATGTACATGGTAGCATTTATTTAACTCAGAGACAAGCAGCTAGGATTCTAAGAGGAAATCAAGGCGACGAATACCCATGTGGAGGGAAGTGGTCAGGAGACTAGCAACAATGTCGTACTCAGCCTGGTTTTTGGTAGCAACACCAACAAAAATTCTGTCGATATGGATCAACTCAAGTTACAGGGAATAAATGAACCACATAGCCGAGGAAAGATTAGGAAACCATCTACTTATTCCATCAACGAAACCAACATAGCAATGTGAGGTAGGATCCATATGAAGCAACCAAGGAAGTAAACTGTGAGACTCGTGACAAGAATGATGCAAAAAAAAAAAAAAAACTATGATGCAAAGGTACTTCATGGTGAGAGACTTCAGGCATAGAACCTCTTGAGGTATAGCCCATTGTAGGGATTCTTCAAGTGGTGTCTGTCAGAGTCAGCAAGGATGTATGACCCCTTATAGAGACATCGATGGATTACATATGGGCCATACCACATGGAATCAAAATTCCCTTTTCCTAACTTATCATTGGCTTGGTCGTAGATGAGGACAAGTCCCCCCTCACTAAACATGTGTGGATGGATGTGGGAGTCAAAATGGGACTTCAACCAAGTATTGGTTGCTTCGATCATCTGGAGAGAAGCATGGTGGTCCTCATTGGTCTGTTCAAGAATAAGGAGGCATTGTTCTAATGATGAGATATTAGGTAGAAGTTTGACAACAAGGTAGAGCGACGAAATATGAAACTCAATGGGAAGAATTGATTCCACAACATGGACTAAGTGAAATGGGGTAAAAACGATGGAAGTTTTATTTGATGTCTGATAGGCCCATAGGGTGGAGAAGAGAAAGTGGTGCAAGTTGGATTTGTGTTTTTCCACCATTTTTTGGAGCATGGTTTTGAGGATCTTGTTGACATCCTCAACTTGGGCACAGGGATAATTTTAGGGGCGAATTTTAGCCCAGTGGGCTATTTTTCCATGTTTTTCTCCCAAAAAAGATTCGCCATTTTTCATTTTTTGAAGCCCTGTTTCGCCCAATTTTGATGGGGTAAATTTTTTTCACTGAAAAAATTGCCAAATTATTATATAAATGATACAAAATCCTTGGAAATTAAAATAATTTTTTTAAAATATCGCCAATCATTTTATAGTTGGCGTTTTAAGAATTGGTAATATTCGCCAACATTTATACACTTTTAAATAAGTATGGTTCCTTAAAATCATCCCTGCTTGGGCATTTCCCTGAGGGTAAGAAGTAGAGGAATACTAGTCTTCAGAATTCAATATGGCTGAGATATCTATCCAAACAACACCCTAAAAATGAGAACCATGCTCTGAGACTAACTGTTGGTGGGCATCGAAATAAGTGATGACATGGTTAAAAAAGAACCATGCTGCAATATCAACCTTACAGTTGAATGTAGGCATGGCCTTAGCCCATTTGGTGAAATATTCAATGGTCACAATGATGTATTTATGGTCGCTAGCTAAGGGAGGATTTATAGGTCATGAAGTCAGTCACCCATTTGCAGAAGGGACCGACTGTGACGATAGGATGTAACGACGTGGGAGGTGTCCTTGCTTTCGAAGAAAAGTGCTAGAAATTACGGCAATGTTTAACTGCATGGATGCAATTGCTAAATATGGTGGGCCAAAAATAACCATTGTAGAGGATATTTTGGGTAATGGACAAACCAGAAAGGTGGCCACCACAAGATCCACTATGACAGTCATTCAGGACTTGTTCAGCTTCATCATGGGTGAAGCAACGGCACAATATGGTTTTGACACCACAACGATACAAGACATCACCGATAAGGAGATATTGAGCAGCTTGGTGCCATATGTGACAATGATCTTCGCAGCATAAATGGGGCCATAATTTCGATGTGCACAAGTATAGGATAATTCCCCCATACCATGGGTATTCCATAGATATGACAAATAATAATTCGCCAGGAAGGTTGATTGTGATAGGTGGTGAGGTAGATGACAGAGGGAAAACTATCATTAAGGATGCTAGAACAAAAGATTTGGTGCTTTTTGGGGCAACGAATTCAAGATCGTACTCTTGGAGAACAACAATTCACTTAGCAGCATGACCTTGCATGAGGCAGCATCTCAAGAGATAATGCATGGGCTTGGAATCTGCCACACCCGAGTTTGAATCAAGATAATATAGTGATGTATCTTCTGTACTGAAAAGACGATGGGGAGGGCCATATTATATTCATGGGAGTAACATAAATGTGGTATGAAAATTTTCTAACTTACGTAATAAATCACATTCTATTGACAAGCATCATCTTCTTAAACCAAGACTCCAGCGATAGCATTTTCAGATGTCGACAGGTAGAGAATAAACTCCTTGGTGATGTCAAGAGGAGACAACAATGAAGTAGAAGTTAGAGCTTGTTTCAATGCATCAAAAGTGCCTTGCGCATGCCATTCCCATACAAAAGGAATGTTGGTACGGAGGAAGCATAAGAACCCATGGAATTTTGTCGCATAGTATTGAATAAAACAAATAAGGAAGTTGGCCTTGCATTGGAGGCTCTACAATTGGCACAATGAACGTGGTGGGAGAAGATTCAGGATGGCTTGAACCTTTAGAGGATCCTTCACAATCCCTTTGTTAGATGCGATGAAATCTAGTAAGCGGCCAGCTAGGACACAAAACACACACTTGAGAGGGTTCAAGCAGATGTTGTACTTGTCGTAAGTCCTCTAAATGTTGGGAACAATTTTGAGATCACATCCATGAGGTCGTCTAAGTAGACCAAGATAATTTGAATAAGCTTGTGGAATAAGAAGGTCACGGCCCACTGAAAAGTGGTTCCAACATGTTTAAATCCAAACATAATAACATGATACAAAAACGTGCCCTAAGGGGTTGTGAAATAGGTTTTGTATTGATCCTCTTTTTGGATCTGAATTTGGTTGTAACTGGAAAAACCATCCATGAAAGAAAAGGCTTTATGGCCAACACAAGCATCAATGATATGGTCAATGAATGGAGTAGGAAAGTTGTGTTTGGGACATGCCAAATTCAAGTCATGAAATTCAGTACAAACACAAATGGTACCTTTTATTTTGTTGATGAGAAAAAGATTAGAAACCCAAGTGGTATACGCAATGGGGTATATGAAACCTACTTTATGCAGTTTCTTTATCTCAATTTTGATGACAAGAGCCTTTGACGGTTGAATGGGTCATTGTTTTTGGCGAATGGGGGAAACGTAATTCTAGGTGTAGATACGATGTTTGAAGATAGATGTATCAATCCCATTCATCTCGTTATATAACCAAGCAAAAATATCATGAAACTCCTGAAAAAGTGCTTTGTATGAGATGACTTCTTCAAGAGAGAAATATTCTCCGAGTATAATATCTTCAACTACCCTGGGTGTGTTTGATATATTGACCTTGATGGTTGGTGAAATTTTAGCCATGTTTCCCTCTTCAAAGGTGTTAGGTGCTGAAATTGGGTTTTTAAACCAATCGACACTTCCATAGATGAAGTATTTTTCTTCAACAAAGTATTGTTTCGACAATGAAGAAGGTTCATTGGGGATGAAAAAAGAGGGATGGTGCATATCATCCCAAGGATACTTAGGAATCAAAAGAGTTTCAAGAATGTCCTAGTCATTATGAAATCAATGTGTGGATAGATCGAATGGATCTTCCACGTCCAAGGAGGGGGTGTTTCTAGGAAAAATGCACCTCTTGCGGACAAGAGTTGTTCCTCTAGTATGAATGGTTCATATCTAGAACAATGGGTTACAACAAAGATGGAAGAATTCCCCTAGAAGTTGGAGAGATCTGAAATGAGTCGTTTGAAATAGTGATGTAGTTGTTTCCTATGGTGATGTCTCTCTATGAATGTAACTACACAGTTACATGAAACAAGCAAACAAGATCAAAAGCACCAGAATATAATCTACAATTCTATGTTAGTGACTATGGAATCCAACAGTAAAATGCATGATTACAACATAACATATTTGATGGGAAAGGAACCAAATTTGCATTAAAATGAATAAGAAATATGACAACCTTTTCCTTAGTGTTGATATTCTCCTTCACATGCCAATGTCTTGTCCCCAAAATCTCTAACTTGCTCCTTCTATGCTCACCCTAGATTTGGCCAGAAACTTAGTGCAGTAGCATAAATTTTCTCTCCCTCAACCATGGGGTATGAGCCTGATTTAATATGCCTTGGGAGGATAGGGATGGTTGAGTAAATGGTGGGTGAGGTGGAAGGGAGATCCCAAAAGGATGGATCTCAAGTCCAAGTGGAACTCAGGAGTAGGGATGAGGGTGCCACGAAGTCTTCCTTCGAGAAGCTTCATGGAATCTTCTCTTTTTCACTTTTTACCTCATGCACCGCTTCTCCTCCACTATGACAGAGCGGTGACAGGGTGGAAATGCACTTTGAACAAGAGGAATAAGCGATGGAATCACTTATTTTCAAGAGACAGTAAGCATTACTAAAGAAGGTAACACTTCTTTCCTTAAGGGAAAAAGTGGTGATGGAATTTTATATGTAAGACTGAAGTTAGGGCCAGTATTTCAATTAACAACTTGGGATTCAGGGAAATAGCTGATGTTTGGGACCTCACCACATGATGAATATGAGGTTTATGTGTAATATAATGCCCCCCCAAAGCATGAGGCTAGAGGGATACGATAGGAGAGAGCTTTGAAAGAGAAATTTATCACTTGGAGGCAAGAAATTGCTTAATCGGAGATCATCATCAACCAGGACTCTGCAATACATCAATACTTTTGACTCATAACAAAATGTCTCCTCATCATGGCTGCAAACCACTACAAGGTAGATCCATGAGAGAGATGAAAAAACATGGCTACTAGAATACAACGTAGATCCATGTGATAGAGGACTCAAACTTGGGACATAGCTACCAGACATATACTGTAGATCTATGTCAAATGGACACAAATTTGAGCACAACCATAACCATACAAATGTGGATCCATGCTAGGAATCATACAATATACTCGATCGCAATCTGTGGAAAGGAATGAGTGCTTCTAATAGATACCCAAGGACTTCGTCTCGTCTTCCACAAAGTACGATTCTATCCATGTGATTACAATGTTTTGATGTCAAACATGGTAGAAACCACTTGATTACCGGTTAATGATGAGAACCATTAACAAGTGCGAGGGAAATCACCATTAATGTCAATGATTCCCAAGGTACCCTAGTACAATATCCTAAGTGTGAATAGATGATCTGATGTCGAACACTCAGTCGAATCTATCAATCAAATGTCAATGATGTGAACCTATGTCAAGAGCAAGAGAATATGTCATTAAGACATACATATCTCAAGGTACTAAACTTGTTTCTAAGAATAATTCCTAGATGATAAGCTAATGTCAACAGGAATAGTCTCATCGAAGGAGGGCCATGATAAATCCCACATCGACGACACAAAAATTGGAACAAAGTTCTGGAATGTTGTAGATGATGTAACCATAGGACTGACTCAAAAGGTACTAACACAAAGGTTGTTTTGATTACACAGGTAAATTTTCAACTTCTCTTTGAACATCCGGTAGCACAACTAAAGACTTGGCAGCATTGACTAAACCAGGTGGATACCAGGACATAATGCAATGGTAGACAATGCATTCTTTGAAAGACTCAAAGGAGTGACATGACTCATGAAAGTGGATCAATTTGGAAATCAACTGAATACCCACTTGACTGAATGAGATGCAGGAAAGTGCCATGTTCAAAGGTGACTACTAACTGCCATATTATTCACAAAACTGAATTAGTTCCCTTCCCTTAATTTCCCCATCATGATTGATGAGTGGCTCTTTTCATTTTTATGAGTTCAAAGAGGGTAAAAAACACTCATTGTAGCTTATCTGAAGACAATTTGATTCTCATATATTTCACGAACTTGAGAAAGGAGGGGTTCACTCCCAAAAGAGGGTCTCTCAGTGTTTGGTTTAACGAGTCCATTGAAAGTTAACTTGGTATAGTTCATGTTTAGAGGGTCTGAACGAAGACATAAGAAGACTCCAAAGGGTCCTTTTTTGTAGGATTTAGTCTCTAGGGCCCAAAAAAGTATAAAATAATACCCAAGAGAAGTCTTCTAGTCATGATTGGCTGGAGTGCTCCTTTTTCATAACTATTCAATCAGAACTGAAAAAGGGGTAAACTACCATCGAAGAGATGACTCTTTAAGTACTTTTACGAGCGTGAAGAAGAAAATTTCACTTGACAATATTTTCACATTTAGGGAGTCCGAAAAGGGTTTAAAGAAGACTCCATTAGGGTTTCTTTTCATGATGAATGGGTTTAACGAGCCCAAAAAGAAGCAAAAATGACTCAGATCTTTGATACTCGGTTTAAAGAGCATGATCAAAGTATCAAAATGAACGCTCGATGACTTCCATTTTGTGGAAGTATGAAAAATACAAAAACAAACTTACCCATAGACAATACTGTTTTATTTCCATCCCTGTTATAGAGAGAAATTCCAATGGCTTGGGGTACCACAATAGACAGCTTGACTCCAGAAATCAATCCTTTCCAATATGCAATAGAAATTAACTGTCTAACACTAAAGGATCAGACCTCGTACCTTATTCCGGATGGTTGAAGTAGATCCCCGTTGAGCTTTTCAATCTTCAGCTTGAATTGATCTATTACTTCCTCAACAAGTAAACAATACAAGCATTCTATATATCATGGTGTTAGATATATTCTCGCATATATAATCAATAATGTACAAGCATTTGACATAATCCCATGGATAAAATATTCATTCAAACACACATTATTGGACAGGAAAAGATATTTCTATTAATATAAATCAGAGATTACAAGATACAACCTTTGACGGCACGTCTGCGAATTCGAGAAACTGAATCCCCCACTTGGTCCTCCACCACTTCAACCCTCCATCTCTCGATAGCAGGCTCACAAGCAAAAGGAAAGCTTGGGAAGAACAAAAAAGTGCTCCAAGGGACAAAGGGATGCAGACTCAAGCATTAGTTCCGGCAACAATGGACTATAGTTTCGTTGCTCTCAATTCTCTCTTATGCCTTCAATGTACCAAGGGGTTCCTTATATAGATTTTCAAAGGGGTAATGAAAGGTCGAATCCGAGCGATCTCAAGGCATAGGGAAGTCCAGGAGTCAAATGAGTCGGATCCATGTCAAGGAAAACTCCAAAAGGATTTGGATTATGCACACATCCTGATGTACGCAGTTTTAGTGGTAAAACCCGCGTATATCATTTTTCACATGTTTTTAGGGATGATCAAGGAAACATCAAAAGACAAAAAGTGGTCCATAGGGTCTAAGGAGTCTGCAGCGGGACAGGGGAAGGCCATACAAAGTGTGATTCACCTAGAGTGGTGAAATCTGCTATAACAGATGCCCCCTAATGTGTGAGGTCAGAGGGGTCATACGATGGCCGAAATACATTATAAGTCCATCCCAGAAGTGGAGTGATGAAGGATCCCAAATGGAAGACCAGCCACCCAATCAGCATAGTACAATAATACAACTCTGCATACAACTGCAAATACATATAGCAGTCCCGAATACATAAAAGTAGAATGGCCATGAATAGGCATGATACATGATATCACATATGTGGTCATTGCCACGTACAATATACATAGATCAGAATATCCATGATGAAGATATACAAAGGACCATGATCTCCAAAATGGCTGAAGATATATAATAGATCAAGATCTCCATAGTGGCTGGAAATATCTGACATATACTGGAATCAAGTCACGAGAGTTGAAATCTCATGAACACTGGCACGATCAAGGAGGTAGCATATAAGAGATGCCACCAATATGGAAAGTCTTCTACACAAACCTCTATGATTACATGTCCTATTATGCGAATAGAGGTGTCAAGGTTGAACATAGTAGTCCATCATCTGATTACCGGTCATTAATGTATACCGTTAACAGACGCGAGATCACCCACCAATAATGAAAATGGGAATCAAGGTACTAGAGTGCAAACTAACAAGTGTGAATAAATGTGTTGAGGTCGAACACTTGAAAGGGTCCATCGATCAGGGGACATTGATGTATTCCCAAGAAACCGTCGATGGCGAGAGAACCTGCCACTGATGATTGCAAGTCTCAAGGCACTCAAAATGATTCTAGACTCCAATCCCAGAATAAATGATCTGAAGTCGATGGGATGAAATCTGTTGGAAGGAGGGCATTAAGGCATTCCCCATCATCCAACACGAGGTAATCAGCAAAGCTATATAATGTGGAAGGACTCGATCATAAAGTGCATGAACCAATAACTGTACCGAGAATGGCCGACATGCAAAGTCAAGATAACTGAGGAATGGCCGACTCAGGTTTCAACTTCCTTCGAACAAGAGCATAACGGCGTATGGTGACTGAATGAAGGTAGAATAGACTTGATATACAAACTGGGACATATCTGTGACACAAAAGGCATCAACAGAGGCTCCATAGGGACTGGAAGCTTAACCAGTCAGTGGAGATAAACTCAGATAAACGAGTACAGCTCCTAAAGTCAAACTATAACCCAACCAATGGATGTGATATACAGTGCTCTATTCGAAGGAGACATGACTCAACAACTGCCAAAGATAACATCTTTCCTTGTCCGGCTTTTTGGTTTTTTGATTTTTTTGGACTTTTTCAGTTATTTGAAAAGCTTGAAAAAAGAATAAACTAGCTTTATAGTTACAAACTAGGAGGAAATGAGTGTCACAAGGGAAAAAAAACTAGTTCCAAGCAGTGGAACATACCTATGCTCAATGCAAGGATACATGTGTAGGATATCGACACTCAGGGGAAAATCCCCTCCCAATAAAAAGGGAATCAAGCTGCGAAGGATATAAAAAATGGGTCTGCATGGCTAGACATGAGACAAGATTGGGCTATATGGCTGAAACACAATGTCAGGGGAGTCGGCATAAAGCTTAATAAAGTAGACAAAGCTCATGATAATGCATTCACAACTTGACATGAGGGAGTCCTGAGGGAAATAGGCTAGCATAAGATCAAGAGGAGTATGAGGCTCTTGCGAAATGTCATGGTAGTACTATACAATGGACTCCCACACCCTAAAGGAGAAACCATCGACATGGAAACCAAATGCAAATAAGGTGCTAACTAGGGTACCCATGTAAGGTGAATCTCTACCACTCGTATCATGCCACTTCTAAAGTAGCAAGAAGGTTTTGTGACATAATAGAGTGGGTTCGTACCTAAGGTCATGGTGATATGGTCATAAGGTCATGAAAAATGCAATGGTGGTGAAACCTAACCTATATGCCAGTTTAGACATGATACCTAAGATCGGCATGAACGAGTCAATCCAACGACTGAAACGGCATTGAAAAAGGTCTTCTACAACACCAATTATGTCAAAAATGGTCCAAAATGGTTAGAAAATGTCGAAACTATAGGAAAGGGGGTAAAAATTTTCAAATATTTGAATTTTTTTCTATAAATAGTAAAAAATATAAATCATTTGAAACTTTTACCCATTTGAGCTCTGATTTTCAACTGCAAATTCCAGGAGATCCATCCGGCGGAATTCACAACCGTTTCTTCCAGGTATTTACTCATTCTCTCCTCTTGCATTTTGATATAATTTTTATAGATTTTCATGGTCAAATGAGTTTTTTAGGCCATCCCAAAATGAGCACTGTGGCCCATGCAGAAATCAAGGCTTTTTCTGCGTATAGGGTTGGATACACGTGGAAAAGGGCCTCAAACCCACGTACATACGTGGTTGTTTTCAAAATAGTCATGTATGAGGCCATGCATATGATTTTTCACTAAACTAATGGGCAAATTTCCAATTTATTTTATAGGATGGTGCTAGAGTGGAAAGAGCATGAGCACAGTGAAGTAGGGGAAGCAGTAAGGGCCAAATTAATGGCTCAACAAGATCTTCGTGCATGCAGACTCTACAATTTTTGGTGTCTTGGTGGTTTGAGGGCCAAACCGAGACTACTACAGATGCTGGTAGGATATTGGGATCCAGACTCGGAGTCCTTTCATATTGATGGGATGTCCCTCACCATAGAGGTGGAGGACATATACTTTATCATAGGGCTTTCTAGAAGAGGGGAGGTGGTGAACCTTCGTTCCCATGGTGGGCCATGGGGTGGCCTAACTATCGATGAGTACATTGTCGTGTACTGTTATCCATACACTGAGAAGGTGGGGAGTCAGGTCCCTACCAATGCTATATAGGTGCTGGGCCTAAAGGCCATATTATTGACACTGGGCAGGATAGCCGGCTTAGCATCACTCCACCAGGCCTTGTGGCCTCTGATGTTCTATGCAGTGGAGTGCATGAGACCCACAATCTATGACTGGAGTACTACACTACTGAGCAACATGAAACACCAGCTCAGTGAGTGTAAGGCAGGCAGGGTGCAGAACTTTGGGTTCAACAGTATCTTGAGCATGTTTTTCTTTGAGCGTGTTCCAGGATTGAGCCCTAGAGTGGATGTTCCTCTCCACGGGGTTCGAGATCCGGCCCAATGGTGTTGGGCAGATGCTATGCATAGATTGGGGGGTGTTAGGGTGGCCAAGCCATATCCAACTAACTTCTTTCCATGGTGGCGACGACAGATAGTTGCCATTGATGACTACCCCTATGCAAGGATAGATTTCTGGGGGGATCCAGACATGCCATTGCCACTAGGATCGGCATATGGCGATATAGGTAATGAATCTCGACCCTCACTCTTTTTTAAATTTTTTGAGTTATTTAATTTTTTTGTATTTTCTTGATTTTATGGAAGCAAAAAGACATGTTTTTGCGCGACAACACATAGTGACATCTACCATTTGTGTGCAGATGTGGGACCATGGTGACCAGAGGGCTTCCCTCATCATAGATGGAGGGGAAGAGGAGATGACATCACGGGTGTGGATGCAGAGTGGATGCTCCAGAGCATTCATACCAACTTTGTGAGACTGACTCATAGAATTTCCATGGCGTAAGTCGAGGACTTGCCTGACGCCATGCAGCGGCAGGTGGTGGGTGTACCACGTGCATGGGTGCGTTTATTTCGATGGCTAGCTAGAGTCGTAGTGACGTTCCATGATCACAACCCTCCTCCTCCTCCACAGGATTAGACACTTGGGAGTGTATACATTTTGTACGACTGTGTATTATATGATGGTGGCTTAAAAAGCCCCAATTTTGTATCATGACACTATGTATTATCACATTTTTTATGTATAAATTTTTTTATGGTGATTTATTTATTTATTTACATCTGTAAAAATTGTGTTTGTGATTAATTTATTATGAATGAAACAAATTCCAATCTAACACGTAGTTAGCATATGAGTCAACAATTTGATTATTATTTCTTGGAATGTGTATATATGTTATATTGTCAAATTTCCGTTCTAACAATCTCACACGTAAGAATCTTCTCAATAATGTCGGATCTCTAACATGGTACAAACCATTGAGCTGTGACACTACTAACTCCGAATCAAGATGTACCTCAAGAGATAGAATGCCATGTAGAATGGAATCCCATAGAAGCTCAATAACGGCACTATATTCAACAACATTGTTCGAAGATGGCCGTAGACATACACCTCCTGAAGATAGTACCTGAACCATAGGAGTATAAATCACCCAAGCAGCAGAGGCTGAGTGTTGAGTGTGACGGCTTGCACCATCCACGAATCCTATGTAGGTGGAAGATTCCATTGACATCTACCAAAATAAACGGAAACTAATCACAAACCCGATCACGATAAGAAAAATACCTAACTATGCAAAGTTGTACAATAATATACAACAAGCAGCCTTAGCTAAAGATTATGCATAGTATTTTTTGAGATAGAGCCCATTTCTAGGCTCTACCAAAGTTGTTCCTTCGTAATACACTAACTCATAAGCACCCTTCTCTAACACACGCTTGACCACGTAAGGACCACGCCACATGGGATTAAATTTCCCTGCCCCCAAGGGTTCTTTTAGTTGATCCCACAAAAGGACCAAGTCTCCTTCACTAAACACTCTTGGATGGACAGACTTATCATATTGGACCTTAACGCAATGCTTATTAACCTCTAGAGCCACCAAGGCATCCCGGCGCTGCTCATCGAGTTGCTCAAGGTGAACCAAATGCTCCTCCAAAGGTGAAGTGTCTGGTAAGATTTCCACAGCTAGCTTCAACGAAGGAATTTCGCATTCAACCAACAATATCGAATCCACTCCATGTACAAGCTAATATGGAGAAAAACTAGTGGCAGTCTTAACTGTAGTTCGATATGCCCACAAAGCAGGATATAACATAATATGCCAATTATTCTTGCTTTGTGTGATGGTTCACTGGAGAATGGATTTGAGTGATTTATTCACTGCCTCTACTTGTCCATTCACTTGGGGGTAGTAAGAAGAGGAGTGCTCTTGATTATACCCTAACTTGGATTCCAACTCTTCCATCATATGGTTCTAAAAGTGCGAGCCATGGTCAGTGACAAGCTCTTTGGAAATCCCGAACCGAGTAATAATTTGGTTTAATACAAAATGAGTGGCTATCTCTCTGTCAGATTTTACTGTAGGCATAGCCTCATCCCATTTTGTGAAATAATCAACAGCCACTATAATGTGATGGTGCCCCCCAGCCGAAGCTGGGTTGCAATCCATAAAATCGATCCCCCACTTAGTGAAGGGACCAGTGGTGATAATGGGATGTAATGGGGCAGGTTTCGAGCACATATTATGTGTGAACACCTGGCAATGGTGACACCTCTTGACCGCATCAACATAATCCTTAAAGATCGACATCCATAAATAACTCACTCTCAAAATATTTTGAGCTGTAGAAAGCCCAGATAAATGACCACCACACGCCCCTCCGTGGCAATCATTCAGCACAACCTCAGCATCGTCATGAGTTAAACAACGTCGTAAAATGGAATCTATGTGACTATGAGGTAGTTCTTAGAGATGTGATGTAATCATCGTCGTTCATCTCACGAGAGGTGAGTAGGGGTCTTCAGTGTTTGTAAATATATTATGATATCCCCATACCATGGGTCTAACGTTGAGATTAAGAAGATGTGTTCATCGACAAATGTATCTTCACAAACCAACTCCTCGGCCTTGCTCGGAAAATTCGATATAATCTCTGCAAAGATTAAAGACTTCTTCGATTTTTTTGAAACAAACTCGAGATCAAATTCTTGCAGAATGACAAACCATTTATTATACTTTCCCCCAATCATCCTTCAGGTGAGGACGAATTGAAATGGATTGACATGGGCCACAACCAAGGTCTGGTGAAGGAGAATATAATGTCTCAAATGCTGAACCGCATGTACGGTAGCTAAAGAAAGCTTCTTGACATGAGAATAACGAATCTCCGTGTCAATAAGGTTTCGGCTCAGATAATATATGACATGCTCTTGGAGCTCCTCATCCTCTTGAACCAAGACCATACCAATCATCTCTAAAGACGCGGCCACATATAAAAAGAAATCACGGCTATAATCCGTGGGAATAATCACCGGGGCCAATGCTAGGGCTCACTTGAGTGCATCGAAGGAATCCTGGGCTCACTCATCCCAATAAAAGGGAGTATCCTTCTTCAAGAGACGCATGAAGCCTCTAGTAAAATTGGAAAAGTTGACAACAAATCTTCGTAAGAAGTTTTCCATGCCTTGCAAACACTGAAGATGACGAATATTCTTCGGGGGAGACAACTAAAGTATTGCCTCAACCTTCAAAGGGTCGACTCTTATACCCTCTTTCGACACGATGAATCCTAACAAACGACCTGACTTCATGCAAAAGATGCACTTATGAGGATTTAATCTAACTGAATAGTGTCGGCATCTTTCGAATACCAATATCAAGTGATAGGGATGACGCATTCTCATATGAGAATGAGCAGCGAGATCATCCAAAAATACTTCGATAATTGACTTGAGATCGTGAAAAATCAAGATCATTGCCCGCTGAAATGTAGCTCCAGCGTTTTTAAGGCCGAAAGGCATTTTTCAATATGCGAACGTTCCCCAAGGACAAATAAATGTGATCTTATGTTGGTCCTCAGGTTTAATCTGTATCTTATTATACCCGGAAAAGCCATCCATAAAGGAGAACACCTCTCTACCCACACACTCATCCAAAATCTGATCTATAAATGGTGTGGGGAATTTATCCTTAGGACAGGCACAATTCAAATCATGGAAATCAGTACATATGCAGATCACTCCCTACTTCTTATCCACCGGAACAGGGTTTGAAACCCACTCCGTCAAGGGAACGGGATAGATAAAACTGGATTTCAACAGTTTCTCTATCTCTGCCTTAATGGCGGGTGCTTTCCTAGGATTCACCGCACGTAAACATTGTCGAACAGGCTTAGCATTGGGGTAAGTCTTAATCTCATGCTCGACAATACGAGGGTCAATACCTGGCATCTCATCGTAAGACCAAGCAAAAATATCACGAAATTCCTTGAATAGCTTGGTATATTCCAGAGTCTCAGCATGGGAACATTCCGCCCCAGTATAGACATTCTCTATCATGCCAGGATTGCGAGAGATGTTGATAGGAATCATTGAAGATATGTTTTCCATGTTTCCATCAGCCATCAGACCAGGAGAGCTTAATGGAACCACAGGAATACCAAATCTCTGACTAAGAACCGCCCTAAAATCCTCATGCTCCAAACGATCAAGCTCTGGAATAAAGTATGATCTATGATGAAGTTCCTCCCATGGTGGCTCAACTCCCGACATAGCCTCAATAATCACTTCATCCGAAGGGAAAACTGTATCAAGGTAGTCGTGGGCATGAGAAGAATGTACTACCCATGCCAGCAACACATATGGGTCCTCCTCCTCCATCCGTGAAGAGGAAGGACTAGGATCTGCAACACTCTTGAGATTAGCTTGATAAGCTATCATGGCTACAGGAAATGGCATGCTCATCTCAACAGGCTCACTCAAAGTACTCGGTGTAGGAAGAATCCAAGGGTCTTCCATATGACTCGTGTGAAAATACACCGATGTCATAGAAGTCGAAGACTCATCGAAACTAGATCCTATCATGAGGATCGATGCAGGACAACTAAAGCTTCCCATGAGGGATGGATACATGCCTACACCCACACTCTTAGTTTCCAGCTGAGAGTGCTCAACGATCGGGATCGAAGCTCCCAAAGATGTGGTAACAGACGGATTCTTGAATTTCATTTGATCAATCATTACAATCTTCCCATTATGTGGAAAGCATACAACGTGGAACAAGGAAGAAGCAATGGCTTGCATACTGTACATCCAGTTCCTACCCAGTAAGAGATTATAGTCAAGGGGCGCATCAACCACCTCAAACTCTATCGCAATGGTCTTCCCCCCCAAACAGACTTTAAGGGAAGGAAGGATGCCGTGCGGCCTAAAATATCTCCCATCGAACGTAGTTAACATAGTCGCTGATTTAGACAACTCAGGAGAACCGAGACCCTTCCAATAGGCCAAAGACATCACAGAAGCAGCAGCGCCCTCATCAATCATAGTACGTTTGATGGTCATACCAAGACATTCTACATGCACCAAAGGAGACACATAGTAGGGCAAGCGAGGCTGAAGTCCTACCGTTTCAAATTTGATCACAGAGGAAGAATCATCATCGTTCACACCAAGGGAATAAAGCAATTCCTTCCTTTGCGAAGGACAACTCTGAAGCACTTCCAATGCAGACATCGCATAAGGAGTATGGCCCAAATCCTCAACAACTGAATAATTCTGGGTAGCTCAGGCATTTGGATTATTCCCTGAATGCTTAAGGACTCCCTTAGGAATGTGAGGTGTAGCCTCAGGTTTATCCGTAGGTTTCTCAATGCACAAAGGGGATCCTAGTGGATCAGGCTCTTTTCCTGGGCTGGGTTGTGACGAACTATAATCTTTCACATGAGTCACAACTTTCGCAGCACATACCATGTTAATGCACCCACGACCACTACCCTCCGGTGGATCATCATCACTAGACTGGTCATGGGACTTCGAGTTCATATTTTGATTATGCGGTAAAGGGTTAGTTAGCACAGCTGGGCCTTGTGGTAAGAATCTCAAAGATTCTTCAATCTGAGGGCACAAGTAAGTGAGGTGATCGTCCTTACATAGCTTGCAAGGGAACTTAACCTTACGTTTCACTTGCTTGTCCCCCCCAGCATTTCTATCGTTCTTGTCACTATTGTTAGCATTCTCATTCTTATTCCCACCCTTTTGATTATTATTTTTACCCTTTTTTCTATTCCGTCCGGGCTGCTGGTTACCCTTCTGGTCCGATGATTGTACAGCAAGTACATTCTCTGTATGGGCGGGTTGAGATGAAGATGTAGCTTGTCCCAAAGCATATTGGTTGATTGATAATTTACTAGTTTGTTTTGCAGCTGAATCTGTAGGTTTCACACTTGCACAACCCACAATGCCATCGGCATGTGGTCCAGGTTTTACTTTGGGATCGAAACTGGAATGAGGAGCATTGGGAATAATCTCATACAACAAACTGGACTGAGCATAGATCAAGTCCAATTCTTTTGCCCTAAAAATCGCTTGTTCCTCATTCTGCACTCTGGATGTGGAAACATCCTTCGCTATATATGGCAATAACGACTTGAGGAACCACTCGAGGAGGAATTCTGGCGGTATAAAATCTTTAATTAATCTCTTCCATCTATGCCACTCTTGAATATGATCAGAAATATTTGTGGCTTTATATTTCCGAAATGTCGACAAGAGTTGAGTACCAACGTCATAGCACATTGGTAGCTGGAAGTGATTAAGAAAAGTCATCGCAAGGTCGTCGAACAAAGAGAAAGATCCCTTAGGTAACTCTATATACCATTTCATAGCAGGCCCTGTGAGGGTGCATTGAAATAGTCTCAAACGGACTAAGTCCTGATGTAATGAATTCGAAGAGCACCATAGGTGAAACGTAGTAACGTGTTCGCTCGGATCCTCTCCTGGTTTTCCTTCGAACTTAGGTATGTCCGAAAGAAGTTTGGTAGGGACAGCCAGCCAAACCAGGTCATGAGCCATAGGATTGTTCATTAGTCTCAATAAGTCAGGAAGATTAAGTGTCACAAGGAAAGGGAGCCTAGGATGATCAAGTCGGTGGACCGCTCCCTGGTACATATAGGGTTGATTACCACCATGGCCTTGGCCATAGTGTCCTCCTCTTGTCTTACCCGTATAGGGTGGCATTTAAGTACCATAGTATGGTGGACCTTGACTAGTAGGAGCTACAAAGCTGTAATTAGGAGAGTAAGCAGGTTGTTGATACCTGCCTCCATAAGGTGAAGAAACCTATCCATACTGTGTCCCATAATAAGGTCCATAAGTCATCGCATGCGATGCCCCATGAGACACTTTGTAGGTAGGAAGATATGCTCCGGAAGTAGGGATATATGCCCCGGAAGTAGCAATATGACCTCTAGAAGCATGAAAATATCCTCCCGAAGCAGTGGGCGGTATGTGAACTTGAGACACAACTGGTCTAGTAACTACAGTACGGACCTGACTAGTAGCCATATACCGGCTCGAAGGACCACGTGAATAAGGTGGAGGATGTACATTTGAAGAAATAGGGACTGAGGATGAAGGAACCTAAGTAATAATATATGTATTACCGCCTATCGTCACTCGTCTCGGATTTGGTATCCTAAGCGGATCGCTAACCCTAGACCTAGGAGGGATATACGATGTAGCTTCCACCACTGGGATGGAAGGTGCAATGTGACTAGTGCTCCCAAACCTCTCTGCATGGTAAGGAATGAGAGTGCCCCCAGGCATAGTGTTAGGATCGAAATCAGATTCGACATGAAATGTCAAATCATGTGTAGGGAAACTAGACGTAGCATAACTACCATAGCTAGTGCTGGCAGGTTCAAAATGAGTCTCGACATCCTATGGCATTCCATATCGATAACGCGTCAATGGGGAATCAGACCTGGAGTGAGTAGGCCTATTGTGCAAGGTTCCTATATCAAAAATCATTGGACCTAACTTAGCTAAGTCGGGTGAAGGGTCATAAGTAGGAGTAAATTCCCCATCATCTACACGAATGGGAGGAGGTGGTTCAGGAATATCCTCTAAACGGTCTCCCATGGTGTGTGAATCAATGTGTGAAATAGTCTACCTAGACTGTCTAGGTCTCTCTCCCAAAGGAGGGGGAAAAGTAGAAGGTGGAAGTCCTACTAAACGACGAGAATGGTGAGGAACCACACTCGAATCCACAATGACTCAAAAAATAGAAAAAGACTCTCTATTTACGTAAACCCTAGGCAAACTATTGTGCACAGAGCAATCACTAATCAAATCTAAAGCCAAATGCAAGAAAACAGGGGCTGGATAGGTGAGCTCCCGAATGAAGCAGGTATGTCCCTCCTAGGAGAGGCTTGAGACTCCCATACACAACAAGCGGAGGTATGTAACCAATTATTGTGGCCCTCAGCTTCAATGTGTAAAGCGACTGTGTTGTCCGACCCCAACCTGGATGAAACACCTGTAGAATAACCCCTGCAAAGTACCCCCTTGATATCCTAGGTAAGGCCACTAAGGTCACCTCAATATAATTAATGATCAGGTGGACAGTCGCAGGCGAGATTGACCGTATGGGCAGGGTAGCAAAGCGTGAAACTCTCGAAAGAGCCCACAGATATGAATACAATCCTGGAAATATCTCCGATGCTACTCATTTATGACTAGGGGTCATCCCAATCAATAATCACTCACACTGCCTCATGCTTAACTCCCTTTTGAGAGGAGGATCCTGAGAAACACTGGTTATACCAAGGATTTCACACACTCACCTGGACAGACACCTAGATGTTGTTGTTTAGTGATCTTGTAGAATTGACTTACAATGAACTATTCCAAGATCCTAGAACCTAAGGTTGTTGGTGCACCCTAGAAAAGAAAAGAGTGTAATTCATTTTATTTAGCATTGATTTTAGTTGGCTTTATTACTCAAAAAAGGGATATGATCGTGCAACTAATGGTGTTATGACGCAACATGAAGTAAAATGCAGACCTAACAATCAATGCAAATGCATTGTGTCGATGAAAAAAGGGTATGCTACTACGTGAAATGCACAATTTTTCTTCAAATGATAAATGCAAATTTTCCTATATGAAGTCCTAAGTAGTACTCCAAAGCAAATCTAGTGCAAGTACAATGCAAAGTGCAAAATGCAATGCATGATGATAAGCAAATGTTTTTGGATTTTTTGAAAATAAAAGAGATGCAAATAGAAAAAGAATGATTCTACGACCCCTAGAATCTGCAAGCACACCCAAACAACACTCAAGCAAAGCACTAAGGTAAAAGAACTCTAATGCACTAATCTTAAACAAAAAATTGAAAATGCCATGACAAGAACCTTCTTAAAAAAGAAAAATTTAGCCTAAAAAAAAACGTTTCTGGTCAGAAACAGAGGTCTAAGCAGACCCAGGCAGTGCCAAAGGAGAATTAGAAAATATTAGAATTCACCCAGCAACCAATTATCTTCCCCAAAAAGGCAAAATCAAGGGCATACACGACTGTTCTCAGTAAACCCGTGTGTATACGTGGAAATCGCAGAGGAAACTGCGTGTATACGCGACTGTAAGTCAAAAACTCGCGTATAGGAAGAAAGGTGCATAAAATCAAGGCAAACAGACAGGCTAAGACAAAATTCACACCAATCAGACTCTACCAGGCATACATGCTCCCATACTCGACACAGAAACAAGAGAGAAAGAGCAATTCAAATTCATTGAATGTCGTGAAAACAACCCCCAAAGGACAACTACAAGGAACTCCCCAGCGGAGTCACCAATTCTATTACGGAGAGAAATTCCTATGGCTTGGGGTACCACAACAGACAGCTTGACTCCAGAAATCAATCCTTTCCAATATGCAATAGAAATTAACTGTCTAACACTAAAGGATCATAACTCGTACCTTATTCCGTACAGTTGAAGTAGATCCCCATTGAGCTTTTCAATCTTCAGCTTGCATTGATCTGTTACTTCCTCAACAACAAGTAAAGAATACAAGAATTCTATATATCATGGTCTTAGATCTATTCTAGCATATATAATCAATAATGTACAAGCATTTGACATAATCCCATGGATAAAATATTCATTCAAACACACATTATTGGACAGGAAAAGATATTTCTATTAATATAAATCAAAGATTATAAGATACAACCTGTGAAGGCACGTCTGCGAACCAGAGAAATTGAATCCCCCACTTGGGCCTCCACCACTTCAATCCTCCATCTCTCGATAGCAAGCTCACAAGCAAAAGGCAAGCTTGGGAAGAAAAAAAAAGTGCTCCAAGGGACAAAGGGATGCAGACTCAAGCATAAGTTCTGGCAACAATGGACTATAGTTTTGTTGCTCTCAATTCTCTCTTATGCCTTCAATGTACCAAGGGGTTCCTTATATAGCTTTTCAAAGGGGTAATGAAAGGTTGAATCCGAGCGATCTCAAGGCATAGGGAAGGCCAGGAGTCAAATGAGTCGGATCCATGTCAAGGAAAAATCCAAAAGGATTTGGATTATGCACACATCCCGATGTATGCGGTTTTAGTGGTAAAACCCGTGTATGTACGCGATTAAGGGTTTAAAAGTCGCGTATATCATTTTTCACATGTTTTTAGGGATGATCAAGGAAACATCAAAGGACAAAAAGTGGTCCATAGGGTTTAAGGAGTCTGCAGCGGGACAGGGGAAGGCCATACAAAGTGTGATTCACCTAGAGTGGTGAAATCCGCTATAACAGTCCCTGCAAAACTTTTAAAATGCCATTAGTTCCCCATAAAATATTTAAAACTGACTTTTATAAACTACAGAAAGGGCATTTTTAATGAAAATTATTTAAAATTACAAAATAAACCTACAAATATTTTATAAAATACAAAGTAAATAGTAAAAATCAATTCATTTACCATTTACCAAGTGTTGGAGAGAATTTGGGAGAAATTTGTGTGCATATTTCAGTTGGATATTGCGGAGTTGTTACCCGTCCATTTTTCGAGCCATCATTTTCAGGTAAGAGCTAGAAGCCTTCTCATCATTTTTATGGTTGCCATTTTTCATTTTCATGCAATTTCATTGAGTTTTGGGGCTTTAAGGTCAAGCATAAAAACACATCCCAGGTAACGTTTCTGGCCTTTACGGGAGGAATGGTGCTCGATGAGAACCACACTTTCTAGGCTTGCACAGGTGGTGGCATCACTCTATCATAAAGGGAAAGGAGAGGTGTCGGTTGTAGTGCCCAAAACATGGATTTCCTAGCCAAAATAGAAGTTTTTAATCATTTTTAAGGATTGGATGTGTGTCTAAATGCTGCATTGATTGTTTTTGGTAGGTCATTTTGTTCAAAATGGTGATTTGGAAAGAGAGGCAACATGAAGATGACGATACCCATGCCACAACAAATGCGGCTTCCATAGCTTCCCTACGATGTTGTAGCCTCTTGAAATTATTCCATGCTCCTAGTATGGTATCACATGTGCAATTACTGGAGCACATCTTATGGATGTGGAACCCAGGACAACAACACTTTGATGTGGGGCCCCACATTCTCACTGTAGAGGTGGAGGAAATTTACTTTTTGACTTGACTATCCAAGCGTGGAGCAGCTATCTCTCTAGCTGGCTCTTGAGGGGGATACATTACCACATAGGAACTTATTGTTCATTATTTCTATCCAGGTACCAAGATGTCAGGTAAGAAGATCCCGATAAAGGATGTGATGGAATTACCCCTTCGGATCATTTTATTCACTATGTAGAGGGTTGCTGGGAGCCAAGGGGCTCATCAAGCATCCCTGAAACATATGTTGTATGCCCTGGAGGCCATGGAACCCACAATGTTTAACTGGGTTGAGGCTCGTGACTAGTATGTAACTTATGTAGTTTTATTGCACCTGCTTCAGTAATATGTGCAACTACGTATGGACCTAACCAATGCATTTTTAGCTTACTCGGGTGCTTGAGAAACTTACTATCATACATTAGAACAAGTACTCCAACCTTGAACTTATTTGTTGTGATGAGGCGGTCATGCCAGGATTTCTATCGCTACTTTTCAACATTTTGATGGAATCCTGCTATAAAACGGTCTTCTTCCATTTGAACCAGTTGTGCTAGCCTCTCTTTTATAGTGGCGGTTTTTGTCATCTCTAGTAGCGCAGAAATTCGTAGACTCAGAACAATATACTCCATGGGAACGATTTCTTCTTGTCCATAGACTAAACAGAAATGGGTGTATCCAGTTAGTCATTTGCAGGTTGTTCTATAGGCCCATAATACCGCTGAGACTTTTTGGTCCCAGTCATCTCTTTGTACATTGCATACTTTAGTCAGCACATTCTCGAGTACCTTGTTGAATGCTTCGACAGTTCCATTCTCTTGAGGATGATAGGGTGTTGTTTTCTTGTGTTGGATTTGGAATTCTACAGTCAGTTCAATAATTAGCTTATTTACAAAATGCATACCTTGGTCACTGATTAGGATTTTGGGACAACCAAATCTTGTGACGACATTCTCAAAGAGGAAATGGGATGTCATTGCAACAGTACAATATTTTACAAGTGCGGCCTCTGCCCATATTATCAATTAATCTATAGCAGTGACGATATAACATGCACCAGTTCATTTTCCTAGTGGACTGATAGGGCCAACAAAATCCACTGCCCATTTATCAAAGGCTTGCAGTGTAATTTGTGGCACAAGTGGCATTACATCGCGTCGTGATGGTTTCCCCATTCTTTGACACTTATTGCAACTATGACAGTATTTTCTTGTATCCATATGTACCATTGGCCACTAGAGTCTGACTTGTAAGATCTTGCGCATTGTTGCTTTCCTAGCATAGTGTCCTCCTGAGAAACTCGCATGTGCTTTCACCATTACACATTGTCTTTCATGCTCGAAGACACATCTTCATAGTATTCCATCTGATCCCATATTATAGATTTGTCCGGCTATTAGCGTGTAGTCGGAGGCCTTGATAACTAGTTGTTTCTTTTGCCATATTGAATAATCTTCAGGTGCATACCCTATATTAAGTAAGTGTATAATTGCATCAAATTCTTTATCAATAATATCTATAGAAAATAACTACGCATCCGGTAAATTGTCCTCTAGGCTGGTGGGTTCCTCCCTGATTTCAATTCGTGATAAGTGGTCAGGCCCAACATTTAGTCATCCTAGCTTAACAATGACTTCAAAGTCAAATTCTTGAAATAGGAGGAGCCACCAGCAGATTCCCCCCCACAACACTGGCTTATTGACCAGGTATTTTAGCGTAGAATGATCAGTGAACATTTTGAAGTGTCCACCCAGTAGATAATTCCTGAAGTTTTGTAGCACATAGACCATTACAAGCCCTTCTCTTTTAGTTGTGGTATAATTTTTCTCTGCGGTTGATAGTTTCCTACTAGAAAATGCGATCAGATTGTCAATTATGCCATCTCCTAGTTGGGTCAACACTATGCCCAGTGCAATCAATGAGGCATCGACATGTACGTGGAATTCTTTTTCCAATCTGGAAATATTAATATTGGTTCAGTAGCCATTTTACCCTTTAGTTTATCCAAACTCTCCTAATAGCTTTCATTCCATTCAAAATTAGCATCTTTTTCAACTGTTTCTCCATTGGGGCAGTTATCTCTGCATATCCTTTGATGAATTTCTAATAATATCTAGTGTGTCCCAAGGTAGACATGAGTTGCGTGACTGATGCAGGTGGAGGCAAGTCTAGGATAATTGCTACCTTCGTAGGATCGACCAAGATTCCATCACGGCGTACTACATGGCCCAACAACACACCGAAGGGTGCACAAAAGATATATTTTCTTAAGATTAGTGCAATTTGATACTGGCGACACCCCTCCAGCATCATGCACAAATTTTCAATATGGTCTCTTACTAGACCAAAGACCGTCTAGTCATCAAAGTATACTTCAAGAAACTTATGAATGAAATCTTTAAAAGCAGATACTACTGTTCTAGAAAAAATTGTAGGGGAATTTTTAAGGCCAAAGGGCATTACCGTGTATTGGTAGCATCCCCATTCTATGACAAAGGTTTTCTTGTGTCGATCTTTTGGTGCAATTTGGACCTGATGGTATCCTGAGAATCTATCTCTGAATGAGTACATTTCCTGTCCACCAACGCTTTCTAGTACCTTGTCCGTGAAGGGTGTAGGAAATGGATCATGCAAGTAGGAATCATTTATTTTTCTCAGGTCGACACAGATTCTGACTTCACCTGTCATCTTTTTTTCCTAGATGACTATGGGTCTTATTCGTTCTGATTCTTCAACTAGCTCAATAATCCATTCCTCCAACATGCGATCCAGTTCTGCTTTTACTTTCTCCTTATAGCATGGGTTTAATCTATATGGACACTGTTTTATTGGCCTTGCATCGAGTTTGAGTGGAATTTTCATTTCACCCAAATCTCCTACTATTCCCTTCATCTCCCTGAAATTTTTCAAAAATAGGTCCTGAAATTCATGTGATAGATCGGTGATTTTGGCTACTGTTTCTTCATCCCAGTAGTCTCCAATTTTGGAAAATTTTGGGTTGTCCTCTGATCCAATGTTAACCTTTTTAATCTTTAGTGGCTTAATGAACTATTCACTGGAAATGCAACTTCCTTTGACCTCATGTGATCCTTCTGATTCAAGAATATTGATGTTGATCGGATCGTCATCCGGGTCCCCAGAGAAATTATAGCATGTCATCCAATGTTGGAATATCTCATAGCATTGGTGGGAATGCACGGCACAAGATTGAGAATACACAATCTCTAGTGGGATCTCGGCAAATATTTTTTCCTTGATAGTTTTCAGTGCACTATCAACAATAGGTTGTTCATTCTCAAACTGGAATGTGCAAGTGAATTTCTGCGCAACTTCTTCCCATTCCCTTATCTCCTGGCATATTTCCATAGATGCATACCAACCTTGTGGTGCCATCTCAAGAGTATGGATGAAATGATGAACCCAATCCTAGTGAGGGTAGGTTAAGAATGTTATGGCACAATGTTCCAAATGTTCAACAGGATTGGATAACCCTATATATCTTTGGGTTACAATTGTAATTTCTTCTTTGAACCTTAATTCTAGTAGCCTTCTGCATTTTGGACATTCAGTTATGGTGCTCTTATGCATACCCCACAATCGTGTGGGTGTAAATTTTAATGCAAAGTCTAGTGCAGATAGTCGCTATGGCTTTGTTACCAGTTCTTCGAACTTAGTCAAGAACCCTGCCAAGTTAGGTAGTACCTCATATGTGGGTAGTGGTCGTGACTGAGTTCCTACTTATCTGATAGACTTAGTTATCCTGGAACATTTTCTCGATGAGACTTCATGCATTCAGTTCTACCACTTATCTAGTGCCTCTCTTGAGTCTGATGTACACAAACTCTCACATTTCCAACTAAGGTTGTCATCTTTAGTTGGATTAATATAGTCTTCGTGAAGGGTGGTTATATTGTAGATGGTGTCCAGGTGGTCACCATGCCCTTCATTGAATACTGATTCAACATATATTGGTCCTTCTATTGGGTCAAGGGGTGCAACAACCTGGATATCTTCATCTTCAAATGATAGGATCCTTCTTTTGAAATTTATGATCATTTGGTTTTCCATTGTCTAGGAAATCCCAAGCAGTGCAGGGTATGGGGTGGTATCGTATACTATGTCTATGACTTCGAAGTCCACAAAAGTGCGTAATACTTCAATGTCCACTTGAACTTGAACCAGACTGCTAATAGGAATGACCTTTTCTTGATTTGCAATCCTTAATTGAATGGGGGACCATTCTAAGGGTGGCTTGCCCATGATTTCCCACATTTGGCATGTTAAAATGTTGACATCGGATCCTAGTTCGAGGATGATATAGTCTATATCATAGTCACCAATTTGTGTGGTCATCCTAAGTTCATGTGCTGTATTGAGCTTGGTCTTGATACTGTTAACCTTCTTTGGTGGAGGGCCTCCCTCTGAAAGTGTCTCGATGAGTGCTTCTAGTTTTGCAATTGCTTCGTTATCCTTGATTAGTGCTAAACAACTTGATAAGAAAGGTTCAAGTTTACTAACCTTATATGTAGTTTTATCCATACTTCGTTGTTCAAATATCTTCTGGAATCTTTCAGGCATATCTTTCACTTGGTTTGAGGTAGATGGTTGTTCTGCACTAATAAAATTTGGACACACATCCATGAATATGCGCTTTTTTCTTTGCGGCAGGTTGCACCTGGGGTTTCGTGTGCATCACGGGATATGTCTGCGTGGCATGGTATGCACCTGTCGTAGCACCTCCCCTCGTGACCACTGCCACATTGGGTTCTCATGGTTCAGTGACTCTCATCTGTATATTGATATTGGCATTCATATTGGGAGCATTCAATGCAAGATTTGGTGTAGGGTTAGGTATAGGGTTCAGTACCAGGTTGGCACCAAGCATCTGGGATTGACATCAAGCAATGAGCTGAGGGAATTTCTCCACATTATGATCCTATCTATAGTATGAAAAAGTCCTTGCAGGTTATGGGAAGTCCCTAGAATAATGCCTCGGTACTCCACAATTATAGCATACAACTATCCCTCTTCCTCGACCAAATCCTCCTCCTCCCCAGCCCCTAAAATTTCCACCCCCCCTTTAAGGTGGTTGTAATAGGTATTGTAGTTGTTGGTACTACTGATGGTACAAGTTATATGGGGCTGTATTCTGAAACTGGACTGCCATCAGGAACTGTTGTGAAGATAGGAATTGCGGTGCAACCTGAAACTGAGGAGGATCCTGAAACTGAGGGGGGGTCTATTCAATATTTACTTGCTCCTGTGTCTTCATTAAATATGCATATACCATTTTCTCCCTCGTGAGTTAGTAGGACCTACAATCCTTTTCATCATGGCCTATAGATTTACAAAATTTATAATATAGACTAGTGGGTGTACATACCGTCTTGTGCATAAACAGGTAATCGATGTCCTGGTGTCCTCTCGTCTAGCATATATTACACCAAGGTAGTCCTTGTATATTCAAAGGGCTTGGCCCACTAGATGAGACATAGTTCATATATGCAGGGAATTCATCTTTGGTATGTCCGTTGGTCTGGCATCGGGTACACTAGAGGTCCTTGTGTGCTTCTTTTCCTATTTTCATATCTTGGAGTTGGATATTCAGATTAGCCAACTGAGACTGAATCTGTGTCATCCCTGCGACACCATTCCCTATGGGAGAAGCCTCTAGCTTCATTTCCAACTCCAATGCCTCCATCTGGGTTGTGATCTTCTGCTGTATGAGTGGCCCTCTTATATGTGGTAGCACCCCAGCAATAAACCACTCTTTGTGTTGTACATCCTACATTTGGAAGTTGACCTTAGCCATCAGTGTTTTAAACCACAGGTCGAAATCCCATACTGTTTCCGTTGGAGCCTGCTTAATTTCCTTGATTTCAGAAATACATTGGGACTCCGATTGGCGCTTTTGGAATTTTGAAATCATTTCCCACCGAATCTCCTCAAGAGTCTTCTACGGGTTTCCTACTAGTGCGGCACAAAATTTCATGAACCAATCCATGGCACGAACCCTCAAAGTTGTAATCATTTTCCCCTTATTTATATCGGTATTATCTACTAAGTGTACCATACAGAAAGCTTCCCAAAGAACCCAATGCTATTATGGGTCTTCTGTTCCATTCCCATTAAAAGTTTGTAATCTAATATCTGTCCCCACCATTAGGGTGGCACTGAGATTGTTCATTGGACCTCCTGAGTTTACAGGATTTACTGGGATTGCTAATGGGATTTTCAGCTCACCAGTCCCAACACTATGACTTCTAGTGTTCACTAGGGGTTCAGGTGATGGACTTCTAGGTCTCTCTCTTGGTGATCTCTCTGGAATACTGTAGTCACATCCTATTCTTGGCAATTCTGCAGACCCTCCCAATTCTGCTCTCTCATAAACCGGGCTATACTCCTCCTCTTCGTCATAGGATCCTTCATCTAGGTATGAATCACATCCATATTCACCCTCCCTCAGCAAGTTATAGGCCCTCCTTCCTCCCGTTACCTTTCTCCTCTTTCCTGACTAGAACCTTCTTCCACTTCTCAAGAATCCATTGCCTAACTCATCCTTAGAACTTCTTGGTAACATCTTTTCTTACGACCTTCCATATTACTTCTAGGTCTTACATAGTATATCCATTCCCCAAACTGAGTGACTCATTCCTATGACAGTTCCCCTATCCCATGTCTTGCATTCACTTGTCTTTCATCGGCTTCTTTTCACATGAACATCAGTATTTTATCATCCATATAAGCTTCTATCTCCTCCTTCATTGAGGGCCATTACATCTCCCCGATTTAATAAAAAAGGGTGTCGGCAACGGAACCATTTGTTGGACACTTTTCCCCACTTGTGTGACCCATTTTTTGCATAGCTCATCGATCCAACAACTACCTAAGATACCGTCTCGATAGAGAAAGCCCCATCAACAACACATATGAAGCAAGTGCAGGCTCCCCTGAGATATCTCATGGATGGGTAACCACCGGAACCATGTTTCTGTGATTTTCGGGGAAGTATGGTCCCTTGGTTCACAACCAAGGAGCTCAATGAAGGTAGTAGGGAAACTGGATGGACGAGTCGATTCTGCGTGAATGAGCACAACTATATGTTATCACGCACGGCCTGAATTTCTTTTCTCCCTCGTAGCTGGCACAACTCGTGCAGTGCAGCTAACTCATGTCAATTGGTGCTATGACTTAAGTTGGGATTCATAACAGGAATTGCACATAATGATATATATTTATACAACATCCATTCAGCAAGATATTTTATTTATCCCTCTATCAATTTCAAGAATGAACAAGAACTGAACCATAATTAACATTACATGGAAATAAACTATTAATCAATCACACGAGCAGTCACCATATCCATCATTCATTTGGACATAAGAAATAACGTGGAAACCCATCTGGGAAAAACCACCAAGGTGCTCTTAATCTAGAATGAGAAAGGTTATAGCACCTTGCAGTTTGTGAGATGTAGACTAATCTTGAGATATGTCTTTGAGTTCAGACTCATAGTTCTCATGCTCTCTTTTTTATTCCTCCTAATCTACTGCTACTATTTATAGATCCACACATAGCCTGGATCAACTCTCCTAGCATCTACGCCCCTCTAGCAGAGCTTTCTCCTTCCACTATTCTAATTACCCCTCTTTGAGATCTTCTCACTACAACTATATACATCTCTCAACTCTCAAATCCATCCCATAATTATGACTAACAAAAATCCAACCCTCTAACTATTACATCCCTCCTATTTATAACATTTTACATGACCACACTAGGTCAACTGCTTATAGGAAGTCTATTAACTGTCACCATCAGTCGCCCCCAGGCTACAACTATGGTTATCATGACTCGACACGAGGTACTAACGGCCTTACTTACAGCATGATTTCACTTGTGTGGCATCCATTGACTTAAGCTGGCTTCTGCACCCACGACCGCCCTATCGCTTTCTGGCTATTCCCCCCATGTCGGCTTTCGTGCTTTCCTTTCCTTTGCCATGCACTTCTCTGCTCTGCCTTCGCAAGCCATTTCTATCCTTCACTCTCTTTCTTTGCTTCTATCATGCATGCGACACATTTTCCTTTGTTGCATGCATGAAGTTCCTTCTTATGCCCCTTTCCCCAAGCCAACAAGTACCTTGCAGTTATGGATTTTCTATAATCAAGAAAAAATATGTTATTTCAAACAAAAGCATGTAATTATTTTTCCCAGTTATTAGGGAAATAGTTACAAGAACTTATGATTAGCCATTAGTTGGTTTTCAACATACTTGGAAGAAACTATTGTGTATATATTTGAATTTCACTGATGTATCAGGGGTTGGAACCCGTAAGATTTGACTTATGTTTTTGTGAGAACCTTTTTGAATAAAATTACAGAGCCGAATGTTGGTTTAACTTCAAAGATTCATGTATTGTTTATGTTACAGTCTGTACTTTATTTCCCTGTGAATGTTTTCTAAGTGTTTACCTTCCATTTTGTTTTCTTTCATGTCTGAACTTAGTGTGTAATAGTTTCAGAATTCATACATGTTATGCTCTGGCTATTTTTTTAGATAGCCACAAATATTTATTCTAAAGTTGATATGGAATTCATCCTTTGATGCTCTATATTAATGGACTATTCATGTTTCTTTCTTATCTCCTGATAATCAATGAATGATTGTAATTGAATAATTATCTTGCCTTTGTTGAGGTTCTAAGTAGGCAGCTTTGTATTATCTTCATCTATTTTGACTCCATATTCCAATGGTTATATGTTTTGTTTCAACCATCTACATAACCTAAAACTATTGATTCATATATCTCGCCTTGTTAAATCTGTATTTGAGAGATCCCTCTCTGGAAAGAAAATCCAGTTTCTTTCTAAAAGTGGTTTTTCTATTACCTTGAGATTACCTTCCACAACCTTAGGTATAAGTTGAGTGATAATAGGTGAAATTTAATCATGGTGGATAAGTTTGGATCCAAATTTAATTCCAAGTCGGCTGGTGTGACCAGGAACACCAATTCTAAGACTGCTTTGAATTAGTAGAAGAGAAAGGACCCAAACATTGGTATCTTTACTGATACTAGTGGACCAATTCTAAGACTGCTCTGAATGAGTAGAAGAGAATGGACCCAAACATTGGTATCTTTACTAATACTAGTGGACGTGTTTCTGAAAACCTCCATCTGGATTGGTCAAGAATTTATTCAATATTCGACAATGAATATCTTTCTGCTATTACCCATGACTAGCTCACCTACGCCAACATTAGGAATTCCTAGCTCCATACCATTGTAGCTCAACCTCCTTTTATGCTTTCTACTGAACCAGTTAAGTGGGAATTAGACCATGCAAACCCTAAGGAGCGATCCTTTGATCACCACACTCATACCCAAGTGGCGTCTTTCCATCCAGACATTTTTTCCAGAGCTTATGCTCTCATACCTCCGCAACAACTCTTGATCACCAAATTCCTTGATGTGACTATGTCCCAATTTTATTTTGCAAAGGTAATAAAATATTGGATGGAAAACCCCATTGAGTATGTCCCCAAGGAGGATAATTCTTACCCTCTTTCTTGTTTTAGGGAACCTTTTTCCTTGCTGGCGGCCATGTTTTGCCGGCTATATGGATTACCCAATTGCTCGGTGTTCAAAGCCGAGTGGGCTCTTGTATCCCATCATCTCTTGATTATAGGTGAGTCATTTGACTGGGCACAAATTCTATCAGTTAACATGAAGGAAGAAATTGAGAAGTACCAGAATACATCAACTTCCAGGAAGCCATTTTTCTTCCTTTCAGCGTATGTGATGGATGTTTCTACACTACATCATTTTCAGCTATGAGATGGGATTGGAATAATATGTCACCTCCAATCCATATTTATTTTTCAAACTTGTGGGAGGATAAGTTTGTTCCCAAGATTTATGAAATATGTGATCTTTTCCTAGGGTCAATGTACCAGAAAATCATCAAAGAAGACGTTCCAGCGTTTTTGGAAAGGGCCAGAGATTTAATTACATTGAATGGTGATTGGTATGTAGGAGAATATTTCTCGTACATTCAAATTTGGGGTAGCAATGTAGTGCACCTGCTACCAATAATAGTCGCAGAACAGATGGTTTTGCAGGAGGTTTTGAGCATAATTAATGAAACCAGCAAGAAGACCCTTGTTTTGCAATATAAAAAAGAGATGAAGGCTATTATGTTGCATTTCAAAAAGGTGAAATTGACAGTGGAAGAGAATGTTCAAAGGAAAAATATAGAAAGGGAAGCCAAAGAGAAATCAACTATCTCTTCTTTTTTCCTTTCCAATAAATCAAAGAGAAAGGTTAATTTTGTTCTCAAAATTATTGTAGGAATGCAACCTTCCTTGATGATTGAAACCTTACACAGATTGGGAGAATTTAAAAAAAAAACAAAAAATATCAGCTCACAGATACAAGCACAATCAGAAGTGGCTAAGCCTCAGCCTAAAAGACAAAAAATTCAAGTGATCCCTCAAGAGGTATAGGTACAATAATCACCAGTTGCTAATCCACAACCTATGCCTAAAGAAGTGTAGAGAGTGGAACAACTAGTTCCACCAACACAACCTGCCCCACATGAACAATTAGTTATGAAGGTGGATCCAATTCAACATATTGATCCCTTTCCTCAAGCAACCATTGAGATTCATGAAATTGAGAGTGACCTCAAACACAAGACCTATCCTTTTCCATTTACTTGGCCTATCATTGTGCCTACAAGTTTACCATCAGCTGATAGCACCACTTGTCTAGAGAAGGGCCTTCCTCAGGATAAATTTCCCAAATAGTCTTTCTCTGAGATCAATTTGTCTCATATCATTTCTGCCACCAATGGCACCCCTTTGGCATCACAAAACATGTGTATTAGCATTCCTCCTTCCACTTCACCTATTCCTCCAATATCATTGGAACCCCACATGGCTCCTATATCTTCACATTCTTTAATTTGACAACTTGCTACTTCTTCTATTCCTATAACTTCCTCCATCAAAACCTTTGCATCTAACCCTCTTCCTATCTCCTCATATTTGACACCTAATATTCCCATGCTTCCCACCACCCTTCCACCTCCGAGTATGAAAATTCCTACTACCGAAACCCCTCATCCAGCACCATTGGTTACCATCCATGAAGGAAACATCTCAACAGCAGATGAGATGGTTGATTTTTGAGAGGATGCAGTTGTATCTTTGGGAAAATATTTATGGAGTAGAAAAGAGAGGGAAAATATTAATAAGGGAAATAAAAGGTCAAGGGAAGAAACCACCAAGAAGGGTTTGGACTTAGATCATATTATTTGGAGAAGGGACTCCTCTGATATCAAACAAGGAGCCTTGGACACAACAACTTCTATGGGAGCTTTTGTTGGAGCCAATTTTGATTCAGTCTCTCAATTGAAAAAATAGGTAGAAGAGAAAGAACAAGAATTGCAAAGTTCCAAACAGAACCAATGGAAGGATGAAGCACATCACAGGAAAGAAATACAGGACCCGAGAAAGAAACATGAGGAAGAATTGAGGAAAATTCAAGGGAAAAATGATTACCTCAATCAATAGCTTGAGAAATTAGATGATTTGAATGAGCAACAAGCAAACAATATTTCTTTCCTTGAGCAACATCTCAAGGACCTCTAGCTAGTATCAACCACCTCTTCTTTCTCCAAATTTATAGGAGAAGAATTCAAGTAACTGGCCTATAAAATACATGATGATTTTTACCAAAGCATGGTCAGTTTGTTCAAAGGTTTTAATGAAATGCAGGACTTGTACAATACATTTGATCACCAATCCGATATTCTCAATGATAACAACACACAGAGAAGGGAATAAACCAAGGCGTATGACATCATACTGGAATGGTAGAAGCATATCAAGTAAATATCAGACGACATTCCAATCTTGGACAAGTTTAAACTCAAGAATACCAAGGTGGAAATCAAAGTTTGGGAGAGAATATGCGATGCAGTAGAGTCCATCATCAAGGATGGACAGTTGGAATGCAAATGGAGATGACTTTCTTCTATGACTTTTCTTTGTTTTATGGATCTCCCACTATTGGAACCTATTGATCAGGCTACTCCACCCAAGCTAAAATTTGAAGAAATTGAAAGGGATTTCGCTGCAGTCAAGGAGTAGATCCAGGGGATTAGTGAACTTACCTTGCATGAAATCATGAAGTGGATTGAGACACCTCTCACTTCGATGATAAGGATTGATTTGTTCCTCTGAGATTGGACATAGATCAAGAAGAGAGAAATCACATCTTTGATCTGTAAAGCAGAGATGCATTTAGAGAACGCCCAAAATTAGGATGTTGAGGATATTATGAATGTATATGACAAGTGGTGTTCCTCCCTTGGCAAATAATAAAACTGAAATATTTTTTAATCCCACATTTTGGGAACTTTCTTTCTTTGTAAATTATTGTAATATTATTTAAGGGGAAGGGTATTTCCCAAGAAGAGGGATGAACAGGATTAATACTAGGAGAGCTACAAGAGAGGAGACTAACAAATACATATTAGGAAATATCTATATTTTTTAATGTTGTAATATTTTGCAAGTTGAATAAAATTGCGTTGTTACTTATGTTATGTTATGGTTATTCATTAAATGTTTTTCATGAATTTTAGTCTTTCTTCTATCTATCTGGCATACTGATCATTGGTTTCTCATCTACTGAATGTGTTGGTTTATGTATTCATTTTTCCTTACAATATTAACACATTAAATGTGTATTGAATGGATGTATTTATTTAATTCACATGCTCTGTCCTACAATTGATGAAGTAGTTATTAATCCCTAATACTAATTTTTCAATTGGTGTTACCTAATAGGACATGTTGTACACTTATCATACTTTGGATAAAGCATAGCAATTTTCATTGTTTAGTTTTCTTTAAAGTTAGTTAAAGGAAGTAGGATTGATTTATATTTTTATACGTTGAGTACTTATTTTCCTAATTATATATTACGGCTTCCCTGTCTAAATTTGTTACAATCACTGTTTAAGTTTTCTTGGATAGTTTAGTCTATGAACCAATTAATTCAAACATTTTTATATCTCCCTTGAGGGAAGATCAGATCTCTTAGATATGAAAACACTTGGGCCAGTGGAGGCCTCGTATCCATAGGATCTATTCATCCCAAACAACTCAAGGATAGAATCATCTCTGCGTGGGATCAATTTGAAGCCTTTATGGTTTGACTATTTCCTTGTGTTGACTGCCTTGTATATTTTCTAGTAACATACAAACCTAGGCCGTCAAAAAATGACGCTAGAAGGAGGGCCATTGTAAAACATGTCACGAAAAAACACAAGAAAACCTCCTACTCCTAGATCGCCAATCATTACTAGAATCCATGTTCAAGCTTATACATCTACAACATGACCTGTAGAATATCAGATAACAATTCCTCTCAATCTTGCTTTGGAACCAGTTGTTAAAAGACTTAGAATTCTCTTTGTTTCACTAACTAGGGGAACTCTTACACTTGAATAGTTGAGAAAAAGTACCCAATACAATACTACCAAGTTTGAATAGATAGTTGAATCCATTCGTAGCCTCACATACGCTTTGTGTGTAACTCATTTGACTGATAACTCTCCCCTGAGCACAAGTGCTCAAAATACTACTAAACAGGAAAAATCTCCAGAGATTAAATAAAACCAACTGTTTGAGCAGACATAATAGCCTCAAACCAATATTCATCCCACTCACCAATCTATTGGACCACCACCAATACCACCTGCTTCATCTTCTTCACCATATGAGGACTCTTCAGACAACATAAATTATTCTAGCTCTCCTTCAGAAGAAGCACCAATGGCTTACCAAGTAAACAGGCCTTGGTTGGACCTGTATGCAGTCTTTGTCCCTTGGAATCAACACAAGTTACCTAATAATCCTGAGAAGTGGATCCTGAAGTTTAACCTTGATGATAGATCCCCTAATGAGGACCACATAAATACTTTTATGCAATCCATTAGGTTAAGAAGTAAATTCCATGAGGATGTGGTGTGCAGACTACTCCCATACTCTTTTGAGGGTCAATCTTCCACTTGGTATTTTTCCATGGAGGTTGATTCTATTAACTCATGGTATTTTTGAAATATTGTTTCTTAAGAAATTCAGGGATGACACTACCCCCGAAGATATTGTAATGGAATTGTATTCCCTTAAAATAAAAGGAAAGAGAGAGATTCAAGTACTTGAACCAACGATTTTCTTGTTTGAAAAGTAGGATCCCTACCACTGCTCTTCCTGCAAAAGAATTGTTGGTAGCTTACTACATTAAGGGTTTACCAACTCAAATTTCTATGTGGGTAAAAAGGGCTCGCAAAACCACTCTGCAAGAGGATTTTTTGGAAGCTACCTTAGTAGAGAAAGACATGTTTTGTCTGAAGGACAATCCTGATGCCCAAGCAGATCAACCTTCTACATCTAGGAGAATGTAGGAAAATGTCCCTAAACCCACACCCAAAAAACAATACCCTTATGAAATGGACAACATGAATAAACTCTTGCAGAATATTTCGAATGATATGGTAGATCCCAAAAGGAATAATAATGACAATCGGGTAGATAACAGAGGTATGTCCAGGACACTATTAAGGAGACCTTACCAGCATCCTCGAAATGAACCTCCAAATCCTAAGAAAACACTTACCTCTGAAGAGATTTACTCCATTTTAAATCCTTAACTTCTGGACCAAAAACCACTCATGATGATAGTAGATACAGTTCACACGGAGTTATAGATCCAATACCCCTTGATGAAGAACAAGACCAACATACAAATACTATTAATTGTTTTTCAAAACTACTGATGGCTGAGGAAGAGGATGAAAATGAAGCTAAATTTTATCTACAACATTCTTACAATACCAGGAGCAAAGGCTAGACATCACAAGATAATCCACCATTGACACCCAATCCAAGCATAGGTAAAATGGCAACATCAAAAGATAAGGTAATCCTTGAAGTTGAGTACAATTTGGTAGATGACTTGAAAAAGGCTAAAGAAAATATTTCTTTATTTGAGCTTCTTAAAGTACCATCTATAAGATAAAATTTACCTAATAATATGGTGTTAAATAAATCAAGAGAAATTCACAATAATAATTTAGAAATTTGTCCAAAGCATGATGGTCAAAAGACTAGTGTGAAAAGGGTCCCCTCTTTTCTACTAGCTTTTGAGATTTTCAATAGGAATGTACACAATTGTATGATTCACTCGGGAGCATCATCTAATGTTATTCATATCTCTATCTTTAGGAAACTTAATGCAACTTGGGAACCTTTCCCTACCCAAATAGTCCAATTAGATAGATCTAGAGTTAAGGTAGTAGGTGAGATGAAGAATGTCCTCCTGACATTATCCATAGATCCCTGAGACCTATGGTATGTGGCTGAGTAGGGATGGTTAGAGAAGTTGAAGGGTTACTTTGCCACTGATTGGTCATACTTGTGGTTACCATACAATGGCATACCAAACCAAATAAAAATTGTCAAAGAGCCTTTCATGAAGCAAACAGTTACGGATCTTAATGACCCAAGTGAACCTGTTGTTTTCCTCACATCATCCATAGAACATTATACCTTTGACACTTTATTTGGGAAACTTCCTGCTGATATATCCACCATTGAGGATGTCGATAAGTTATCAAAAATTGACAATTGCACAGTTGTTCCATTTACTGGAGAATTTTTTCATAATGTATATAATGTCAATACGAATTTTAGATTAGATTTACTAATTAGAGCAAATTTGGGATCTAAAATGGGCCTCCTAAGGAAAATAATAAAAAAAGCTACATCACACTACAAATATGCCATGTCACATTAAATCTAATGAAAGTCAACCTAAATTGTGTCATTAATGGTAGTTGATAAGTGTGTTGAGTTAATGTAGAGTAAAGAGATATTGGTTAAAAATATTAATGAAATATTTAGGTTCTCGTGCACACATAATAAATGATATAGTGGAATTTTTAAATTTTATTTTGTAATTTTTTAAAATAAATGCACCACTACTTTTTATATATTTAATAAAATGAAAAACTCAAATATATTCATATTTAAATAATAATGGAAAATATAATTACAATAGTATTAAAAAATAAAAATCACTATTATTTTTTAATATAAATTTTATATTAATTCATATAAAAAATATTACATGACATAAAATAAAAAACAATAAACAAGATATGTTTTTATAATTTATATAATCTAATGAACCATGTATATTCGTATATAATGTTTTTCATATCATGTTGATTTTTAAAAATTTATATATAATATTTATAATAAAATTATAAAATATTTAAAATATAAAAATATAATAGTTTTATTATCATGTTAATTTAAAAATATTAAATAACATTTATAATAAAAATCTAAAAGATTTAAAATATAAAAAAATATTGAAAAAATATTTAATATTTCTATTTATATAATGATGGATTTGCTTATAACCATTAATAGTTTTTTATAAAAAAAACCATTATATTTTTATAACCATTTGTAATGTTTTATTATTATTATTATTAAAAAATATTGAAAAAACATTGTTAGACGGTATAGAAAATTTCTGGTGTAAATCTAATATTGAAAATTTCTAAATATTAAAAAAACATTGTTAGACGGCATAGCAAATTTCTAATGTAAATGTAATATTGCAAATTTTATTGTAAATGTAATATTGATAGAATTTTTTTCTTACACTTTTACCAAAGGGAAATGTAAATGTAATAATGTATTATTAAGCTTTTACTGTGAACAAAGCCGGGTGAACTACCTTTTATCCCAAAAAATGAAGAATAATATTAAAAATACTAAATATTTTTATTTAGTATCTCAAGATAAGTCATTTTAAAATTAAATACTATTTAGATTTGTCTTTTAAATATTGATTAGTAAATGCTTTTAGTATTTCAAAATGTCTCCACTATAATTTTAATTAATGCGAGAAATATTTTTTAAATGAGTTGGAAGTAGTGATCAAATAAAATATTATATATTTATTATTTCAAGTATATATATCATATTTCGGGACAATCATTTTACGATCTTAACCAAGGTGAGGTAGGTGAGGTTGATATGAAGTTAGCTATTGTCAAATAAAATTATGAAACATAAGCATTATATGTCCAAATCAACCATAATGGTTGACTAAAGATATTGAAATTCTATTGGCTTAAAAAATACAACTCATCCATGGCACATTTTTTTATATGGCCCATTTTAGACCCCAAATTTCCTCTAATCTGAGTCTTCTTGGGAACTTTTTTTTGATGGGTCTAAATCTAAGGATGGTGTCGGTGCAGGTTGTGTACTCATTGATCCTAAGGGAACCAAATGGATGATTGCTTTCAGACTTGAATACGAGTGTACCAATAATATTGTTGAATATGAGGCTCTGGTATAAGGGCTCAGGAAGGAAATATACTTGGGAGCACAAGTAATTGAATGTTATGGACATTCTTAAATCATAGTCAAGAAGGTAATAAACAAGATCCATTGTTTGTCTCCACATTTGTTGATTTATCAAAAGTTAGTTAGGTACATGACAAATTTTGTCAAGGCCTTTAATACCAAATCTGTCCCCAGATCACATAATTTTGATGTAGACCTTTTAGCCAACACTGCATCTAGGATCATTCCACTAGAAGGCATGTCCCCTGATGGATTTTCTATTGAACTTATGTACATACCTTCTATACTAGATAATGTAACTAGTTGGAAAATATTTGATGATGATGTTCATATTTTAGACTTCCTGACATCCCAGGACACCTTTAAGGACTTAGCTATAGATGAGGTTGAACATAATAAGTATTTGTCTGATTATAATTTTCCCTCCCACTTGATCCCTAAATCAGTAATTAATTTAGAGAAATACTATGACCTGCAAGATAAATTTAAAGGTAATCCTAATTGCAAAACTCATAGTTCTTCCCTTAATTATAAAACAGTTAATCTTGGGAATGAGAAAAACCATCAACTCATTAATATAGGGCTTGTCTATTCTCTGGAAGAGGAGAGGGATTTAGTTAAACTATGTAAAGAATTCAAGGATTTTTTTGCATGGACTTATGATGATTTAAAAACCTTTGATTCTTCTATCATGCAGCATAACATACCTCTAAATCCCGACATTAAACCCTACAAAATTTTTTTGAGGAAGATGCATCCTATTCTTAAGCCATCCATCAAAAAATAGCTTGAGAAACTCCTAAAAGCCAGAATCATTTTTCGGCTAGACACACGCAGTGGATCTATAACCTATTCCATGTCCACAAAAAGAATGGAGAGATCATACTATGTGTGGACTTCCACAACTTAAATAGAGCATCCGAAAAGGACAACTACCATGTCCCTTAATTGGAATAGATTTTGCAAAGAGTTTTAGGAAATGATTTCTTTACTTGATGGATTTTCAGGTTATAACCAAGTTCTGGTCATGACCTCCGACCAACTTAAAACTTCTTTCAGAACACCCCAGGGCACTTTTTCTTACAAGATAACTCATTTCAGACTGATTAATGCTGGTGAAAATTTCCAGAGAGCTATGGATATAGATTTCATAGGTTTGATGCATAATTATGTTGTTGTTTAATTAGATGATATAACTATATTTTCCAAAAAATAACATGATCATTTGTTTTCATTAAGACAAGTTTTTGAAAGATGTAGAAAGTATGGAATTTCTTTGAACCCTAAGAAAACAGTTTTTGCAGTTACAGAAGGAAAACTTATGGTATTTATTGTTTCAAAATATGGAATGATAATTTACCTAGAAATATCTGAATCCATTGCAAAAATTGGACTCATAAGCTCAAATAAATCCATGCAATATTTCCTTGGGAAGATTAATTTTGTTAGGAGGTTTGTCCCAAACTTTGCACAAATAGTTAGGCCACTTCAAGATATAATAAAGAAAGTTGATTTATTTATGTGGTCTGACATATAAAAGGATGCATTCATCAATATTAGGAAGGCCATAATGGATGATCCTGCATTGATGCCCCCTAATTTTGATTTTTTTTATATACTTTAGCTACTGATTTTTCTTATGCTATTGTGTCGAATCAGAAACATGTAGAGGACACAAAGATCCCTATTTTATTTATGAGTTATACATTCAAAGGGGTCAAGTTGAATTATAAACATATTGACAAGAGGGATTGCACTTTTCTATAAGTCTTTGAAGAATTTTAGGCCTTATTTGTTGAAGTCTAAAGAGAAGGTGATCGTCCCATATGCAGCCATAAGAAATGTTTTGGCTCAAAAGTAGTTAGGAGAAAAGTGAGCCTACTAGATGACCGCGCTTCAAGAGTATGATTTGGACATTAATCTTGCCAAGATTTTCAAAGGGTGTGGCTTATGTTTACTAGCAGCCCAATCTAACAACCCAGAGCAGGAACAACAATGGATTCAAGAGGAATACATGTCTGTTGACACAGTTGATGTTATTTCTGCTCCATATTATCAATGGTATGATGATATTAAATTTTATCTTACTCACGAGTATGCTCCTCCAACCCTCAACTTTAAGAAGTGTAGGAAATTAATATTGAAAGAAACACCTTATCAATTCATTGATAATGTGTTGTTCGGTAGAAATTATGATGGTGTCTTTCTCAGGTGTATAGAAAAACCATAAGCTAATAATCTTCTGTTTGAAATGCATGCAAGACCTACAAGAGGACATTTTTTAGGTGAAGATACTACACATAAAGTGTTGAGAGCAGGATACTATTATCCCACATTATTCAAAGATGCATATACCTTCGTTAGAAAGTGTGAGGCCTACCAAAGATATGCTGGTAAGATGAAAAAAACAGCCTACCCCCTCCAACATGTTACTGTCCAGTTTCCATTTCAACAATGGGGATTGGATTTTATTGGTCCTTTACTCATCCCTCTTCCTTGTAGCATAAGTACATCCCAACTGCAACAAATTATTTTATTAGGTGGGTAGAAGCAATTCCCCTTAGAGTTTCTAATACCAACTCGATTATATCCTTTCTAGAGAGTATCTTTTTTACCAGGTTTGGGGTGCCTCAGTATTTGGTATTTGATAATTCCTCATATTTTAATTCAATTTATCTCACACAATATTTCCTTGAAAGGGGGATTAAAGTGAAGTATTTTTCAAACTATTATCCACAAGGTAATGGTTTGGAATAATCTTCCAACAAGAATCTGATCAACATTTTAAAGAAAATTGTGGCCATCCACCACAAATATTGGCATACCAAGTTACTCAATTCCTTATGGGAATATCGAATCACTCCCAAAGTTTCAATAAAAAAATTCTCCTTACTTACTTGTGTATGGAAAATAATATGTTTTACCATCAAACCTCCTCCTTCCATCACTATAAATTGCACAATCATTTTCACAGGATGATGTATCCTCTCCCCTTCATAACCAAATTGACACACTTATTAAATTAGAAGAGGAGAGGGAGAAATCCAAAAGTAAGTTATATCAACATCAAAAATTGGTTAAGAGATGGTTTGATGATAAATCCTCCACCAATCATGATTTTCATATTGGGGATCTGGTGCTGAAGTGGGACAAACCCCACAAAGACAAAAGAGACTACACCAAGTTTCAACATCTGTGGTTAGGGACATTCATTATTATAGAAAATATTGGCCCTGGTACTATCCAATTATATATGTTGGAAGGTCTCGCTGAGACCTGTCCAATGAATATCCATCTCCTCAAGAGGTGATTTTATTAAGGGTAAGATCTGCTTATCTGTACATAAGTGTGTTATTTTGATTTCTTTTCTTTTGGATTTGTTTGGTTTGAGTGATTTCTTCTTTGTTTTAACAAAACATGGCATGCTTACATAATCTAGTTGCATTTGGTAAAGTGGTTTATCCCTATAATGTTTTAACTAATTTTTTTAACTTAGATATGTCAAAAACCTCCACTCGATTTATACCTAAAATGGTATCTTCATGGGAGTGCAACCTAAGATCTATGCTAACCCTTTAAATTGAATTTTCATTTCCTGCAAACACCATCTTTATTCACTGTCACGATGATGACTAAGTTTTTAGGAGTAGTCTAGTATTTTTGTCAGGTGCCTTAGTGATTATTGGAACTACATCTTTAACAACCTATTTAACCTATATTCTTTTCGGATCTCACCTTGATCACCTTGGAATTAACAAAATCACCTTAATATGTGTAAACTACAAGATAGGGGGTCTTATCACAATCCATCCTATCATGTTCATAGACATGCTTAGTGAATGACATTGCCATCATATGGTTCCCAAGCCAGGGAAATTCCTTGCAGTTTGCATTTATAATGTTTTGTTGTTGTTGTTGTTGTTTAAAATACAATTTGGTGTATTCAAGGACATAGAGTCTTATCAAAATCCAACCTGTCCATGTTAATGGACCTTATTTGTACTGAAATTACTGATAGGTGGTTACCAAGCCATAGTAATTGCTTTTGGTGTAAAAATACAGAAGACAATGAGTCTCTCGATAGAGCTAGCTTGTTCAGTTTCTAGGTAAGACCTATGTGTGGCATTGTACCTTACCAAGGAATTGGTCGTGTTTCAACTAAGTTGTTATATGCTATATATATATAATTTTTGTATATATCCCTAATAAAAAATCTATATTTGAGGTGATTACTGGTTTGATCATCACAAGATAGATCAAGGTTTTTACTAGAAGCTTATTTAAAACTACCCTCACTGCTGACATCTTGATTTCAAGAAATCTGTATCACTTATAAGACTTATTCGTTTGTTGAGTATCATTATCAGTGGTTAGAGGATTCCAAGATGACAATTATATCTATTACTCTTGTAGACCCAGTTTCCTTTTCATTAATTTGTTATCTGTTATGAACTTAAACATTTTTTCTAACTGACATATCTTCTTTGAAATATTTATGTAAATTTGTACATTGATAACTGCTTCACCCAGGGAGTCACCATTTGTTGCTGGCAGCAACAGATCCCATTTTAAATTGCTAAAATGGGAGCCCCACTCATCCTTTCAATTGGATTTTGAGGCCACAATATTGTCATGGGATTCTTCATCTTATTTAACTATAAGTACTATGTTTTGGCCTTAATAAAATTTCCTTAGAAACAATGTTTTTTTTTTGCGGATTGCGGAAGCACCCTTTTCTTTACATATGTTTTGTGTTTTCGCAACCCGCATTCTGCAATTGGAAATCGGATTGTGAAAATCCTTTTTTTGGAGGTTTTTGGAAATCAATTTCCCGCATTCTGCAACCCACAAATTTGGATTGCGCAAGTTAGAATTTTATGTTCAATAAAATTTTGTATTTCCCCAACCCGCAACCCGCAATGCGGATTGAGGATTAAATATATATTTTTTAAAATAAAATTTTATCATTTTGGTTCTTCCTTCCGCATTCCTCAACGTGGATTGAAGAAAGTAGAATTTTTTTTTTCTTCACATATTTTTCCTTTTTTGGTTCCGCAAACCGCAACCTGCAATGCAGAAAGAAAAAACTTAATAAATGTAATTTGCACCATTTCCTACTCGCAACCTGCAAATATTTTGCGGTTTGCAGATTACGAAACTTTAACAAGTTTTTCTTGGTCAATAATCAAATTCCGCATTCTACAACCCACATTGTGGATTACCGATTGTGGAAATCAAAAGATCCAAAGTTTTGGTTGATTTCACCTCCGCATTTTGATTTCCTGCCCTAATCTCAATTGTCCATTTCTGCGAGATCTACGACTCATGTCTATTCTGTTGTTGAGTCCTGGGTTATTTAATTCATTCAAATTTATGAATTATTTACCATTTAATTTGTGTTTTTATTGCAGATTTTTCTCGTTGAAGCTCACCAATCCTTGGCATCCGATTCATCCATGGGTAAGTTTTCCACTTCCATAGTTTGACTTTTCTAGTTTTTACTATGGGTAAAATTAAATTATGGTGGCTAGGTTTGGATCCGAATTTATTTCCAAGTCAGTCGGTGTTACCAGGAACACCAGTTCTAAGACTTCTTTGAATGAGTAGAAGAGAAAGGACCCAAACACCAGTGTATTTAATAATACCTGTGGACGTGTTTCTAAAAATTTCCATCTGGATTGGTCAAGAATTTATTCAAAATTAGACAATTATGATCTTTCTACTATTACCCATGACCATCTCGCCTATGCCAACATTAGGAATTCCCATCTCCATGCAATTGCAGCTCGACCTCCTTTCATGCCTTATACTGACCCAGTTAAGTGGGAATTAGATGACGCAAACCTTAAGGAGAGATCCTTTGATTAACACACTCATCTAGACATTTTTTCCAGAGCTTATGCTCTCAGACCTCCCCAACAACTCTTCGCTGCCAAATTCCTTGATGCGGCTCTATCCCAATTTGATTTTCCATTGGTAATAAAAATATCGGATGGAAAACCCCACTGAGTACATCCCCAAGGCAGACAATTCTTACCCTGTTATGTGGTTTAGGGAACCTTTTTCCCTGCTAGCAGCCATATTTTTCTGGCTATATGGATTACCCAATTTATCGGTGTTCAAAGCCGAGTGGGATTCTATAGCCCATCATCTCTTGATTATATGTGAGTCATTTAACTAGGCACATATTCCATCAGTGAACATGAAGGAAGAAATTGAGAAGTACCAGAAGACATCAATTTCCAGGAAGCCATTTTTTTTCCTTTCAGCGTATGTGATGGATGTTTTCTACACTACATCATTTTCAACTATGGGATGGGATTAGACTATGAAATCACCTCCAGTCCATATTTATTGTTCAAAATTGTGGGAGGATAATTATATTCCCCATATTGATGAAATCTATGATCTTTTCCTAGGGTCAATGTACCAAAAAATCTTCAAAGTAGACGCTCCATGTTTTTTAGAAAGGGATAAAGCTTAGATTACAGTGAATGGTGACTGGTATGTAGGAGAGTATTTCTCCTAGATTCGGATTTGGGGTAGCAATGTAGTGCAACTGCTGCCAAGAATAGTCCCAGATCGGATGGTTATGCAGGAATTAACATATCAGACTATTGTCGATGGGGTTTTTCCAAATATTGCATCAGCCAAAAGAAAGTGTTGGCCCAATTTTCCATTGAATTTTGGATTTCTCACTCTACAGAATTACAATCCCAATGCTATCTTGAGAACTGACATGAACCTGGGGGAATAACCAAAGAGGATGCATGACCCTAAGTCATACCTGGTGAGTCATTTTGTTCAGGAGCATACTAAGATTCCCTATGTTCATCAAGATGACCCTGATGATTCTATTTATAGAGGATCCATCGAATTCTAGGAGGTACTAAGAAGAATTTTTTATCCCACTGAGAAGGACCTTGTTTTTCAATATAAAAAAGAGCTAAAGGATATCATGTTGCATTTCAGACAGGTCAAATTGACAGTGGAAGAGAATGTTCAGAGGAAAAATATGTAAAGGGAAGCCAAAGAAATCAAATATCTCTTCTTTTGTTCTTACCAATAAATCAAAGGACGAGGATAAGTATGCTCTCAAAATTCCTACAAGAACATAGCCTTCCTTGATGATTGAAACGTTACATAGATCGACAGAGTTTAAGAAAACTCTAGAAAATATCAGCTCACGGATATAAGCACAATAAAAAGTGGTTGAGCCTCAGCCTAAAAGGCAAAAAATTCAAGTGATACCTCAACAAGTATAAGTACAAGAAGCACCAGTTGCTGATCCACAGACTATGCCTCGAACAACTAGTTCCACAAGCACATCCTGCCCCACATGAACAATTAGTTATGTAGGTGCATCCAATTCAACAAATTGATAGATTGCCTCAAGCAAACAATGAGATACATGAAATTGAGAGTGACCTAGAAGAGGAGAACTCTCCTTTAATATTTACTTTCCCTATCAGTGTGCCTACTAGTTTACGATCAGTTGATACCACCACTCATCTAGAGAAGGGACTTTCTCAGGATAACTTTCCCAAACATTCTTTCACTGAGATCAATTTGTCTCATATCCTTTCTGCCACTAGGGAAACCTCTTCAGCATCACAAAATATGCCTATTATCATTCCTCCTTCTACTTCACCTATTCCTCCGATATCATTGGAACCCCACATTTCTCCTTTATCTTCACATTCTTTAATTCCACAACTTGCTACTTATTTTGTTCCTATAATTTCCTCCCTTGAAACTTTTGCATCTAACCCTCTTCCTATCTCCTCATCTTTGTCACCTAATATTATCATGCCTCCCACCACCCTTCCACCTCTTACTATAAAAATTCCCACTCCTGAAACCCCTCAACCAGCACCATTGGTTACCATCCATGAAGGAACCATCTCAACAACAAATGAGATGACTGATTTTGGAGAGGATGCAGTTATCTATTTGGGACAATATTTATGGAGTAGAAAATAGAGGGAATTGATTAAGAGGGGAACTAAAAGGTCAAGGGAAGAAACCACCAAGCAAGGGTTGGACTTAGATCCAATTATTTGGAGAAGGGAATCCTCTGATATCAAACAAGGAGCCTTGGACATAGCAGCCTCTATGAGAACTTTTGCTGGAGCCAATTTTGATTTATTCTCTCAATTGAAAAAATAGGTATAAGAGAAAGAACAATAATTTCAAAGGTCCAAATAGGACCAAGCGCAGGATGAATCACATCACATGAAAGAAATACAAGTCCTGAGAAAGAAACATGAGGATGAATTGAGGCAAATTCAAGGGAAAAATATTTACCTCAAACAGTAGCTTGAGAAATCAGATGATTTGAATGAACAACAACTCAAGGACCTCCACCTAGTATCAACCACCTTTTATTTCTCCAAATTTACAGGAGAAGAATTCAAGCAACTGACTTCTAAAATACATGATGATTTTTACCAAAGCACGGTGAGTTTGTTCAAAGGTTTTAATGAAATGCAGGACTTGTACAACACATTTGAGCACCATTCTGATGTTCTCCATGATCACCACAAACAGAGAAGGGAAGAAACCAAGGCCTATGACAACATATTGGAATGGAAAAAGCATATCAAGTAAATACCAGACGACATGCCAATCTTGGACAAGCTTAAACTCAAGATGACTGAGGAGAGTATCTGTGAAGCGGTAGAGTCCATAATCAAGGATATACATTTGGCATGTAAACAAAGATGGCTTTCATATGTGGCTTTGCTTGGTTTTCTGGATCTCCCACTATTGGAACCTATTGATTAGGATTCTCCCCCCAAGCTAAAATTGGAAGAAATTGAAATGGATTTCAGTGCAATCAAGGAGAAGATTTAGCGGATCACTCATCTTACCCTGCATGAAATCATGAAATGGATTGATACACCTCTCACTTCAATGAAGAGGATTGATTTGTTCCTCTGAGAGTGGGCTAAGATCAAGAAGAGATAAATTGCATCTCTAATATATAAAGTAGAGTTTCATTTAGAGCATTCTCAATATCAGGATGTTGAGGATTTGATGCATCTATATGACAAGTGGTGGTTCACCCTTGGAAAATCATAAAACTGAAATATTTTGTAATCCCACATTTTGGGAACTTTCTTTCTTTGTAAAATTTTGTAATATTATTTAAGGGGAAGGGTATTTCCCAAGAAGAGGGAAGAGCGGGATTAAGCCTAGGAGAGCTACAGGAGAGGAGACTACCAAAGACATATCATGAAAGATCTGTAATTTTAGAATGTTGTAATGTTTTTCAAGTTGAATAAAATTAGATTGTTACTTATGTTATTCTCTGGTTATTCATTAAATGTTTTTCATGAATTTTGGTCTTTCTTCTATCAATCTAGAATATTGATCATTGGTTGCTCATCTAATGAATGTGTTGGTTTCTATATGGATTTTTCCTTACAATATTAACACATTAAATGTGTATTTAATGAATGTATTTATTTAATTCACATGCTCTGTCCTACAACTGATGAAGTAGTTATTAATCCCTAATACTAATTTTTCAATTGGCCCTTACCTGATAGGACATGTTGTACACTTATCATACTTTGGATAAAGCATTGCAATTTTCATTGTTTGGTTTTATTTAAAGTTGGTTAAAGGAAGTAAGATTGATTTATATTTTTATACATTGAGTACTTATTTTCCTGATTATATATTACAACTACCCTGTCTAAATATATTACAATCATTGTTTATGTTTTCTTGGACAATTTAGTCTACGATCCAGTTACTTCAAACCTTTTCATATGTCTCGTGAGGGAAGAGCAGATATCTTAGATACAAAAAAATCTTGTGCTAGTGGAGGCCTTGTATCCATAGGATATAGTCATCCCAAACAACTCAGGGATAGAATAATCTCTATGTGGGATCGATTTGAATCCTTTCTGGTTGGACTATTTCCTTGTGTTGTCTGCCTTGTATATTTTCCACCAACCTATAATCCTGGGTCATTAAAATGGGTATAATGGTATACAGGTAACCCAATTGGATGTATATAAGATTTAACTGTTGAGCCTTTAGGATGGCTTCCTCCTTAGTTTGTGGGTGCTCAGATGAAACTTCCTTAGCTCTAGGGGGAGTAAGGTTTAGAGGAACCAATTTAGGAAAATCATACCTTATAACTGGGTCTTACATAGTCTACATAAATGATGACATTCATGGATATGATATGTGATATGGGTAGCCGTGTTTTGTCGATAGGATAATATGATTTCTGCCCCCTCAACATAGGATATGAGTAACTAGAAGTATTGAAGGAAAATTGAGGCTAACGAGGAAAAGTCTGGGTAGGTGGCATGAGGCAACTCGATATACCACTTGGTCACAACACTAGTGAGTGTGCACTGGAATAACCATAACTAGACTGAATCATCCACTATGTTTCTAGATGAACACCACAAGTGGAATGACATAATGTGGTTTTGGGGGTCTTCTCCTACCTTAACCTCAAACTTAGGGATGTCTGAGAGAAGTTTGGTAGGCATAGGAGGCCATAGTGGTTTATGATGAATGGGATCATTGGTCAACCCTTCCAAGTCAGGAAGGTTGAGACTAGACATAAAAGGAATACTAGACCCGAGAGTGGATTGAGAAGGGCCAGCAATGGTGTCGATGACAACAAAAATGTAGTTCCCATGTATTACTGGGTGTAGGTAAGGTTGACTTTCGATAGTAGAAATAGTCACTAGTATGGTAGGAATAGTCGGAACATACGTGGAAGTGCCACTGCCCCCAGGTATAAATGGTGGAATGGTAGGAACCACGATGGTTAGAGTGGGGCCACCACTAGTGGGTAGCAAACCAACAACAGTGTTTGCAATGCAAAATGGCCCACTAGGATGAGGACCTGTTGGTCCAATAAAATGGATACCTGTAATGATTGGTGGAATGAACAAAATCCTAGTACCAACCATCCCCCTTGGAATGGATCAGGATGTGCACCAGCCATGGGGCTATATGGGGCAATGAACAAGGTAGGTTTGGATTGATATGAATATGAATCAAACTTAGAGGCCATATGTGGCTCCAAAGGTGGTGAACAATGTTGAATATGGATCCGATGGTGACGGTTCAAGGAACCGAACAAGGGGTATGCCCCCTAATCCTATGCGAGTAGCATGGTGGAGCTATGATGACGTGATGGAGTGTTGTGTAATGAATGAAAACTTAAGAGTATTAATCACAAGGTCAAAGACCCAACTACAACCGAGGGTGTAGAAGGAGAGCATATAAATGTAGACTCACATGGAAACAACAATCTATAAAAATGAACTACAAGGTTACAACAAGGAGAGTCTACAACAAAGTGGCCAAAAATCCCACAAGAAGCACTACGTATAAATAAAATGATGCACTAATGTATGGGATAAAAGTGCAAGAAAACTTCTAAATACAATATGGAAGCCCCTCACAAATTGTATCCTTAGCAGGGTGATGAAATTCCATTAAGACAATACAAAATGGAAGAACAATAGGCTAAGATAGTCCCACTACCGAGAAGGACCTCTAGGTAAAAGAGCCCTAGAAAGAATGAAAACTAGGTTACCTCGTTCATGACATGTTTGGGATGGTTTCTTGACACTTCAACCCTTTGGCCTTCGACACCCATTTGACATGTACGAGGAGGACTATGAAGGGTTATCCTTTGGTACAATATGGAGTGCAGTATTCCACCCTGATTTTTGGAACCCCTTCATTGCGGCTTACTCCTGTAGAGAAGGGGGGGGGAAACAGAATGTCCATGATTGTGTGAACAAGTACAAGAGGATTTTAGTTCCCTAATGGACAACAACTATGTCTCAAGATGTAAGTGACAGAGGGGTGTTGTTTGGATGCCTATCCCCAAAGTCCTAACTTAGCTACAAGATTGTTTTTGGCCCTCAAATGAGGTTACAATGTCGGTTGTATTAAGTTAATTTTTAGGCTAGCTTGGGGTCATGAACCAAGAATTTTTATATTTAGGGTGTGAGATGTGTGCAAATGATGTGCATAATCCCCAACAATCCTATGATGAATATGCAATGATCTCACTGTCAGGATGCATAAAATAAAACGCAGATAAATAGTAGTAAATAACAGTAAATATCATGCAAAATCACAACAAATTCTTCTAGAACATAAAATAAACACAAGTAAATGAACATCTAAGGAACTGACCAAGGTGTAGGAAACACACAGATGGTATCGAATATGAAGCCCGACTAAAGAGGCTCACATATAAGGAGAAGAGGAACTCAAAACACACCAAGGGGTTGTAATGGATCAGATCTAGAAAAAAATAGGGTGGGAAGGGGTAAAACACAGACAAGGGTTCTGGAACAAGGATCTTAAGCATCGAAAAGGAATGAAAAACTTCAAGTCATACCTGTCGATGGAACATGAGTGATTGAGGTCGCACAGAACAAGGAAATGATCACGATCAGGGAAAAAAATATTCGAAAGAGTTAGGTTGCGCAAAATAGAGGATTAAGCGTGACAAGTCACACAAAACCATGTCATGGTAGTGGCCAGGGTTGCTTTGAAAGTTAGGACAGGATCGATATGGATGTCTGATCCAAGTCACACTTCTTAGGGAAAAAGGAAATACTTGGGTCATGCTTATTAGGAAAACCATGGGAAACCAGGTGCGACTAGGTCACAGCTTTCAACCAAACAAGTGCAGCTCGGCTGTAACTGGAATTTTTTTGAAAATGGCTATCAGATAGGAGCAAAGGGTGGGCACTGAGGAAATACTTGTTCAGATCTATCATGATGGGGTCATATCTGTGATGGCTAGAGGGAGTAAAGGAGAACAAGCCAATAGAAAAACCTACAATTTTTTTTATCTATATGGATCGACCGAGTGGAGTCGCTAAAAATGTAGTAGGTTTTTCTCCCTAGCTATGTGAAAAAGCACCGACCTTGGATAATGCAAATCATAGGGTAGAGTTCAAAAATAATAACTGGAAGCAAAACAACAATAATATTTTTTTTTTAGGTTTTTCAAATATATAATACTAATTAATGCATAACAAGAACAAAATATACCTTTTTCCTAAAATGTGGGCCACCGTAGTCGTCCTTGGAAATGGTCCTGCAACTCTATGGTTTGGGTGTCTAGTCTCTTTCACAAATAGTTTCCAAATAAGGGAATGGATCCAAATGGGTACGGAGTGAACTGAACGTACACCGTGGGGAATGGCATGTAAAAATATGGGAATAATGGCAGAAAAGTGTAGTGTGACTGAGAGAAAATGGAAAAAAGTGTTTTGGGGGAGTCCTTAACAATGTATTTATATGATGGGCCAAGGGTTTTTCACCCATGGTATGACCCTTGGTATTTTATTTTCCATGGTATTTATCTATGGTTTTTTTACCCATTCTCATTTTTAGGGTTTATCCCTTTTTTGGAGAGAGTGGGGATAAATCACAAGAAATGTTCATCTTCCCTTCATTTATGGGGAAGGAATAATGATGTTTTGGACCATATTTAGTGGAAATACAATTGTGAAGGTCAAAATGAAGAAAATAATGGTTGGGATATGATTTATGATTATGGTTTGGACCATAGAGAGCTAGATAAACATTTTTTGGTGTTAACAATAATTATCTCCCACAATGAAGATATGCACCCTCCATTAATTCACTCGTGTTAACTGCCTTTAGATGAACTGAATTGAATTGAATTGATCTGAACTGAATTGAACTGAATGTGAACTGATCAACTAATTCCTTGACCATTAGTTAGGATTTTAACTATATGTCTTTAGTGCTTCACAATCAATGATATCCACAACAATCACTTTGCATAAATCAAGGAATAGATTCCTTAATTAACTTAAAATTTCTTTCCACAACTTAGACTTAACTCATGTATGTGCAATTGAAGTTCACTGGAGGTCTGACATGGGTAATTAGAATCCTTACTCTATCTCTGTTCTCATCACATTTATCATTTAATTAATTATGCATGGTCCATGAGTGTTTATTTAATTAATCATATTTATGATATAATCAGAAGAATTTTTTCCAACATATAATCGTATGTATTATCCCAGGTCATATAGTCATATTCTAAATTAAATCACTCTAGGGGTAGATAATCCCTAAAGGACACTTATAGCACCTAGCAACCATGACTAGCCATACATCACATATTATATCCCCATGACTTGATACAACACAATTCATATGGTATTGAAAAAATACAAGACCATTCTTGATACAACACAATACCAGTCTTGATACAACACAAGACCATTCTTGATACAACACAAGACCAGTCTTGATACAACATAAGACTCCTAAAAATAATACAACATAATTTCTAGACTTGATACAACATAATTCTCTAACCTTGATACAACACAATGTCCTATCTTAATACAACATAAGATCATAGTACATGCATCTGTCATGACCTCAACATCGTAGCTTGATACAACGTAAGATATTAACATAATACAACATAAGTTCAATACTTGATACAACACATGTCTCATGGAAGGGTTTTTAAACTTAATACAACATAAGTTTTGGACTTAATACAACACAAGTCTCATGGAGAATGACTCCTAATGTTGTACATTTAACACTCCCTCTCAACAAGAGAGACATTCTCTACCATACCAATCATATCTCGAAAGTGTCTAAAATTCATCATAGATAGAGGTTTTGTCATCACATCTGCAATCTTCTCATCAACATCTATGTACTGAAGTTTTACAATGCCTTTCTGGACCATGTTTCGAATGGAGTGATACTTCATTTCTATGTGTTTCTACTTGTCATGAAACACAATATTTTTGTAAATCTTTATACAAATCTAATTTTCACACCTGATCACTATAGGATCTAGATTTTCACCAAAAAATCCTCCAAGTTTCTTTCTCAGCCACACTGCTTCTTTGCAGACAGTACTTGCATCAATGCACTCAGCCTCTACGATGCTCTAGGAATATGAACCTTGCTTTCTTGTAGACCATGAAATCCTAGAAGAACCCAATATGAAACAATATCCAAATTTTCTCTTTCAATCAACAATGATTCCACCCTAATTAGAATCAGTATATCCAAGCAATAACACTCCTCCATTGGAGGCATACCTAAGTCCATAAGAAATTGTATCATAGAGGTATCTAAAAATATGCTTACTTTCAACCCAGTGTTTGTGTGTAGGATCAATCATGAGCTGAATCAATATGCTAACTGCATAGAAAATATTTGGTCTTGAATGTAACATGTACATCAACGAGCTAATCAACTATATGTATAATGTGGGGTCCACTAGATCCGATCCAGTCTCAGTATCATTGAGTTTCCTCAAATTGGAATCCATTGGAGTATTTATGGATTTACAAACCACCATGCCAAATCTACGTAATATGTCCACAATGTACTTCCCTTGAGATAGAAATATATCATCATTCCTCTGCCAAATCTCAAGGCCTAGGAAGTAGTGCATAAGACCTATTTATTTCATCTAAAAATCCAATGTAAGATCCATATGACACTCAATAAATAGTATTTCCTCTCCAATGAGGAAAATATCATCCACACATAGGACTAGTACCATAGGATAGTTCTCCACTAATTTGAAGTACAAGTTTGAATCTGCATCACTCTTCAAGAAACCCAGTTTATGAAGATAACTGTCTATTCTAGAATACCAATCTCGAGGAGCTTGTTTTAATCCATACATGGATTTCTTCAACTTGCACACATGGGACTCCTTCCCATGTATCACAAGACCCTCAAGTTTCTCGATGTAAACTCCTTCCTCAACCTCACCATTGAGGAAGCCAGTATTCACACCCATCTGGTGAAGCTTCCATCCCAATACTGATTTAAGTGAAATAATAGATCTAATGGCAGTATACCTGGACACTAGAGAAAATTTATTTTCATAATCAATGCCCTCTTTCTGAGAAAAACCATGGGAAATGAACTTGGATTTGTACTTATCCATAATTCCATCTGCAACATGCTTTATCTTGTAAATCCATATAGAAGTTACAATTGAATTCGTCTCAAGTATGGGAACAATATCCCAAACATCATTTTTTCACAATAGAATGATGTTCCTCTATCATAGCATCTTTCCACACTTTCTGACCTGCAACCTCTTCATATGATGAATCCTTTGAGTCATTGATGTTGCTCATCAATGCAACATATCCCGAATATCTATCAAGATGATTGTGCTATCTGGGAGTGACTAGTAGTTCTCCAAGTTTCTCAACATCTCTCAATACTTCTCAAAACCATGTTGACATATTCTTTAAATTAGTTTCATCGACTGATTCAATTGTTTCATCAATGACAGGTAGCTCTCATGGGAATATAATAAACCCAATTCATAACTTAGGATAAAATATTTTAATAATTTTTATTAAATTCCTACCTGGTATCCTAGGTAGTTGGCATCCACCTGCACCACATGGTGAACACTTTCCATATATACCCCATGAGATGTTTAATCCTGATTCTAGTTTGATCTTGTCCACTTTATTGTCTGCTAGAATTAGTAACTCTACTTTCCTATAGATTTTGTCTTTATTCTTTGTTATTCCAACTTTTATGTGGATAAGGTAAAGCTAGTAAACTAGGAAACTGCTATCTTTTGTTTCCATCCCATCCTCTATTATTTTCTCTTCATATTCTAGGATTAGAATTTTTTCCATCATTCATGACAACTCACTCATGCTTTTTCTAATTCGTGAGGTCCTTGACTGATTTGGGAAGTGCTTTAGCCACCTATAGGGGTTTATCATATTTGGTAAGTCCGATTTATGAGCTAGCGTGATTTTTCCTCCATCAACTCAATTTTCATTTATAAGGATGTATTACTATTGTAATAATCAATCAATTCATTATTGGTTCATCATCGATTCAATTGATCAATAATACTTGGAAAGATATTGGATCACTTCACTTGTATACAATCTCTTATTATTCTTATATTATTCTTGTTCATACTTGTCAGAATTATCTTAGTAGCAAGATATACATCCTATGATTCTTCTTTGCATTAAGTCTTGTTTTCTAATGGTATCAGAGCTACAATTTCTAGCAGTTTCCTAGTTGAATAGCTTTACCTTATCCACATAAAAGATGGAATAAAGCAGAATAAAGACAGAATCTATAGGAAAGCATAGTTACTAATATTGGCATTCAATAAAGTGGACAATATTAAACCAGAATCAATATTAAAGCACTCATGGGGTATATATGTCAATTGTTGACCATGTGGTGGAAGTGGGTGCCTACTAACTAGGTTAGTAGGTAGGAATTTAATAAAAATGAATAAAATATTTTATCCTAACTTATGAAGTGGATTTATTATATTACCACACCCAATTTAAGTCTGAATTTATGATGTTTATGTCTGAAATAATCACATGCATATGGTTCATATAGGTGTATATAGGGCCCAACAACAATGCTATGGTCACCCTTTACAATTATTCATGTCCAGAAAAGCCGAGGAAAGAGGAAAAACCACAAGGGGAAAATCCTCCCTCAAGAAAGTAAAAGGCATGAAATTTGAAATATGTCTTCAATATGTATTTATATTCAATTTAATGAGTTGAATGAACTGCTTCTGATGAAATACTTTGATGAAGAAATCATGAACTCCATGATCATGTGCTAAAGTGTAGAATCTGCAAGAAAGAAGAAGAGAGACTCCTTGTATCTCATCATCTGATGAAATAGGATAATTTTATGAATTATTCTTGCTGCTAACTAACTCTGATATGAAAAAACAATATGAAATGCAGAATATATCTATGCATACTCCTTCCCAAAGAGTACAAAAATTAAGACAATCAATAACACAATCAGTTCCTTGTATAGCTGCAAAATTGTAATGTGAATCACATATCTTTATTCCAATATTATGTAGCACATTCCATGGTATGATATGATGATGAAAATAATATGATATATCATAAATATTATCATATGTAACAACAAATACATATGCTTTAATGACTCCATGAAGATATGGGGCTAGACTAGGAAAAGTATGAGCAACTTGGGAAAATTGATGAGTGTAAAAATATGAATGATAGATATACTTGAAATATGTACCATAAGTGTTTATAAAAGATCCAAAAATGTGTAATATAATTCCAATTACTAATAATTCATATATAACCATCTAGTGAAAAATAGGCAAGACTTGAAACCATTTGATATAAGTAACATTGCATAAGAAACCAATGAGGAATAAGCTAGTGAGCTTAGGGTTTGTATAGTATTACGATTATTCAGAGGTATGGTAGATGGTATATATGGTGTCATGAAATGAATATAAACCTTCAAATATTATTCTAAATCATAATTGTGGAGTGAGGAAGAGTTTCTTGAAGACAAGTCAGTATCTAGTGAAAAGTCAAAATCATTGACAGATGAATCTAGGAGACTGATAGGTACATTATCAAGGAAATAAATTGGTATGTATGATTATGATATATCAGAATATAAATATATATCATATATTTCAATAAATTATATAACTATGGAACTCAAGGCATAGTTTATATCACCTTGGAACTATGCACTATGATAGTGTTCTGAAGAATCAACAGGCTTCTCTAGATCATCTAGAACTTTGATGTTGTGATTCACAAGAAGTTGAGACATGATGTCCATATTATTCTTGATAAAATTATTCTCAGGATGAAATCCCTTTCTTCAATAAGAACATTTGGATTTATTTCCTTTCTTATTTACTTTCTTCATTGAACCTTCATTAGTAGGCTTCGAACTTCCATCCTCAAAATCTGACTTTGGATTCTTCTCTTTCACAATTTAATTTTCTTTGGACTTGATATCCTTGCTTCCTTGAACTATGATAGAATGATACTTTCCCTTGGAATATCTAAGAGAACCCATTTGGATCGATTTATCTTGTTCCTTTGTCAGTGAATAAAAATAATGTACTAAAAGAAGGAATTTTCCAATTAGAAATAACAATCCTAATAGCATGAAAAGTAGACATAAAAACTGAGTATTCAAAACCTAATTTTTATAAAATGGAAAGGATTATTTGATATTCATTTTTTTCAATCCCACATTGCTTGAGAAATATAACAATTAACTTAAATTTGGTGAAGAAACCATCGATAGAATCAAAACATCTTGGACTCATTGAGAATAACTTATTCTCCAATTGATGCTCTCTTATCTGATCTTGAACTCCAAAGAGAGAATCAAGTTTGGTCCATACTTGGTTTGGAGTAGTAAAATATTCTAGATGAAAGAGTGGATCAGGGGAAATAGAGAGACAAAGAAATCCATAGGATTCATCCAAATTATTATGCCACTTAGCTTTCTCAACCAAAAAATTTGGTTCATTCTCTAAAGTCATAGAAACTCTATAGAGTACCTTACTGCGCAACAGAATGCAAATTTTGGATTTATGTTTGTGATAGTTGAAGGGAGTCAGGATCATAGATGAAAAATAATCCATATTTATATGTTGATGTGTTCAAGGAGAAACTCCCTGTAACCCGCACACATAAAACTAGGAGAAAATATTGTAATATTAATAACAAGCTCTTCTTTAGAGAGGAATAGGATACTGGATTCTCTCTGATAGAGAGAATAGAAAGCTCCTCAACTCTGTTGAACTTGAACAACCTTGGGATTTTATACCATGTATAAATTGTAGATATGATACCATTATAAAAGTACCCTTGATGTAAAGAATAAGAAATGGATGTAGATCTTGGTACTAAGATAATTCTCACAAGTATGCACAAGAAGAATAGACAGAAGAATAAGAGTCTGAATACAAGAGAAGTGATCCAACATCTTTCCAGGTATCATTGATCAACTGAATAGATAATGAGCCAATAATTAATTTATTGATTATTACAATAGTAACACATCCTTATAAAGGAAAATTGAGTGGGTGGAGGACAACTCATACTAGATCATAAACCAAACTCACCAAATATGATAAACCTCGATAGGTGGCTAAAGCATTTCCCAAATAAGTCAAGGAACTCAATAATTAGAAAAAGAATGAGTGAGTTGTCATGAGCGATGGAAATACATGCTAATCTTGGAATATGGAGATAAAATAATGGACTGTGGGTTGGCAATAAAATATAGTAGTTTCCTAGTTGACTAGCTTTACCTTATCCACAGAAAAGCATGAATAAGCAGAATAAAGAGAGAATCTACAGGAAAGCGTAGTTACTAATTATGGTAGTAAAATAAGTGAAAAATACCATACTAGAATCAATATTAAATCTCTCCTAGGGTATATATGCCAAGTGTTGACCATGTGGTGCAAGTGGGTGCCAACTATCTAGGCTAGTAGGTAGTAATTTAATAAAAATGATTTAAATATTTTATCCTAAGTTATGAAGTGGGTTTTTTATATTCCCAAATCCTTTATATTTGTTGGTCCATATGATAGTATATGATGTATAAAAGTATTTTAGGACTCATATCATATCATGAAAGGTGCTACATTAGATTGGAAGAAAGATATGTAATTCACATCACAATTTTGCAGCTATACACGAAACTTATTGTGTTACTGATTGTATTAATTTTTGTACTCTTCGGGGAGGAGTATGCACATATATATTTTCCATTTCAAATTTTGTTTGTAGATAAGAGTTTGTTAGAAACAAGAACCATTCAGAAAGTGCTCCTACTTCATTAGATGTTGAGATACAATGAGTCTCTCCTCTTCTTTCTCTCTGATTCTACATTCTAGCGCATGATCATGGAGTTCATGATTTATTCATGAAATTATTTCACTAGAAGCAGTTCATTCAACTCATTAAAGTGAATATAAATACATACTGAAGACATATTTCAAATTTTGTACCTTGTACTTTCTCGAAGAAGGATTTTCCTCATGTGGTTTTGCATCTTTCCTCAACTTTTCTGGATATGAATAATTGTAAAGGGTGACCATAGCCTTGTTGTTGGGCCCAATATACACCTATATGAACCATATGAATCTGATTATTTCAAATATAAAAATCATAAATTAATACTTAAGGGGGGTGTGGGAATATAATAAAATCACTTCATAACTTAGGATAAAATATTATAATCATTTTTTTATTAAATTCCTACCTACTAGCCTAGATAGTTGGCATCCACTTCCACCACATGGTCAACACTTTAAATATATACTCCAAGAGTGCTTTAATCCTGATCTTGGTTTTACCTTGTCCACTTTATTGACTGTGAGAATTAGTAACTGCGATTTACTCCAGATTCTATCTTTGTTCTGCTTTATTCCATCTTTTCCGTTAATAAGGTAAAGCTAGTCAACTAGGAAATTTCTATCTTTTGTTTCCAACCCATCCTCCATTATTTTGTCCCTATATTCTAGGATTAGCATGTTTTTCCATCATTCATGGCAACTCACTCATTATTTTTCTATTTCATGAGGTCCTTGACTGATTTGGGAAGTGCTTTAGGGACCTATGGGGGTTTCTCATATTTGGTACGTCTGATTTATGAGCTAGCATGATTTGTCCTCCACCAACTCAATTTTCCTTTATAAGGATGTATTACTATTGTAATAATCAATCAACTCATTATTGGTTCATCATATATTGATTTGATCAATAATAATTAGAAAGATATTGGATCACTTCTTGTTTATTCAGTCTCTTATTCTTCTCTGTATTCTTATTGTGCATACTTGTGAGAATTATATTAGTAGAAATATCTAACTCATATTCTTTTTCTTTGCATCAAGGATCTTTTTCTAATGGTATCAGAGCTCCAATTTCTACAAATATGCATGCTCTACTATATTCTCCCCTTGAACATTATAAGGGGAAGAATCATCATCATAATCATCTGATATAGGAGCCTCAACCTCCTCTATATCTCAATCACATTCAATATTTTATGACCACTTGAATTTTTCCTCCTCATGGAAAGCCACATCCCGACTAAGCTAACATGCTTGTTACTAGGTACATATATTTTGAATTTCTTGTAGGTCTCATTGTAGCCAGCAAAACTTTTCTTCTTACCAGAAGGTTCCATCTCGGTTCTCTTTTATTTTAGTATGTGAATATACAGAGGACATCCAAAAATTTGAATATGTGATACATCTAGTTTCTCACCAGTGAACACCTCTTCGGGTGTTTTCTCATCAAGAACTGCATGCATACTTCTCTTTTGTATGTACACTTTTGTGCTAGTAGACTCTACCCAGAAATAAGTAGATAGATCCTGATAATGTAACATAGATTTTTCATCCTCACAGATAGTTCTATTCTTTCTCTCTGCAACCCCATTGTTTCACCATTCACTACAAACCAGGGAGTGCTTTGAAGTGGAGGTGTCCAACTCTCCTATTCCATAGCTCAGATGGGATGATAGTATGATGTGTCATGGATGAGATATAATTTCTTGGTACCTTGTAAAGTCCTCCTTATTGAACCCCAATGACAATATAAGTATCAATATTATAGTTCTTCGGCCACAAGTATGCTTGATTCTCCATGAATATGACTCAGAATCCTTTATTTTCATGGAAAAAAATAGAGAGTAGGTTCTTCATCAATCCATGGACATAAAGAATGACCTCCAAATGTAGTGTGTCCCCCAAAATTAGCTAGAAGGATGTGGATCCAACTCCTTCGATTGATTATGTGGAATTGTCTCCAAATTCTACCATGCATGCAAATTGTTTCTCATTTAAGCTGGAGATTGTGCCCTTGTATCCTGACATGTGCATTGAAGAACCACTACCAATCAACCATGTATATTCCCCTTGTTGTTGGGCCCTATATGCACCATATGCATCTAATTATTTCATACATAAACATCATAAAGTTAGTCTTAAAGGGGGTGTGGAAATATAATAAGATCACTTCATAACATAGGACAAAATATTTTGATCATTTTTTATTAAATTCCTACCTAGTAGCCTTGATAGTTGGCATCCACTTCCACCACATGTTCAACACTTTCCATATATCCCCCAAGAACGCTATAATTATTGATTCTGGTTTGATCCTATCCTTTCCTACAGATTATGTCTTTATTATTGTTTATTCCATCTTTTCTATGGATAAGGTAAAGATAGACAACTAGGAAAATGTTATATTTTGTTTCCAACCCATCCTCCATTATTTTCTCTCCATATTCAATGATTAGCATGTTTTTCCATCATTAATGATAACTCACTCATGTTTTTTATATTTTGTGAGGTCCTTGATTGATTTGGGAAGTGATTTAGCCACCTTTGGCGGTTTATCATATTTGGTAAGTCTAATTTATGAGCTAACATAATTTTTCCTCCACCAACTTAATTTTCCTTTATAAGGATGTATTAGTATTGTAATAATTAATCAATTAATTATTGGTTCATCATCTATTCAATTGATCAATAATACTTAGAAATATATTAGATCACTTCTCTTGTATTTAGTCTGGTATTCTTCTCTCTATTCTTCTTGTGCATACTTATGAGAATTATATTAATAGCAATATCTAACTCCTATGCTTCTTCTTTGCATCAAGGATATTTTTCTAATTGTATGAGAGATGGAATTTCCATAGCTCTGAATGCTCCGCTAGATTCTCCCCTTGAACATCAGAAGGGGAAGAATCATCATCATGATCCTCTGATATATGAGCCTCATCCTCCTCTATCTCTAGATCACATTCAATCTCTTTTGACTTCTTGAATTTTTCCTCCTCATGGAAAGTCACATCCAAACTAACCTCAACATGTCTCTTACCAGGTACATATATTCTAAATGCCTTGGAGGTCTCATTGTAGCCAACAAAAGTTCCCTTATTATTAGAAGGACCCATATTGGTTCTCTTTTCTTTTGGTATGTGAGTATACACTGGACATCCAAAAATTCGAAGATGTGATATGTCTAGTTTATTACTAGTGAACACCTCTTTAGGTGTTTTCTCATCATGAACTACATGTGTAATTTTGTTCTCTATTTAGACTATTGTACTAGTATATTACACCCACAAATAAGTAGATAGATCCTGATAATGTAATATGGATTTTTCAGCCTCACAAATAGTTATGTTCTTTCTCTCTGCAACCCCATTGTTTCACCATTCACTGCAAACCGGGGAGTGCTCTGAAGTAGAGGTGTCAAATGCTCCTATTCCATAAATTGCATAGGCTGATATTATGATGTTTCATGGATGCAATATACTTTCGTAGGACCTTTTAAATTCCTCCTTATCGAATCCCAATTACAATAGCAGTATCAATGTTCTGGTTCTTCAGCCATAAGTATCCTTGATTCTCCATGAAGATGACTCAAAATCCTTTATCTTCAAGGAAAAAATTAGTGAGTAGGTTCTTCTTTAATCCAAGTACATAAATAATGTCCTCCATATGTATTGTGTCTCCCAAAATTAGATATAAGGATGTGTATCCAACTCCTTGGATTGAGTATGTGGAATTTGTCTTTCAATTATACCATGCATGCAAAATGTTTCTATTTTAGGTTGGAGATTGGGCCCTTGTATCTTGAGATGTGCTTTGAATCAAAATTTTCAATAATCCATGTATATTTTATTGTGATGAGAGATCCAAACAAAGAAGAGATGAGGCAATACCCCCTCCTTATCTATTTCTCTTCGGGTGCATCTTCTTTGTAATTTTCTTCTACGGTGGTGGAAGCATGAAATATTCCTTCTTTTCTTTTCTTCCCACGGAAATCCCGTATAAATTGTCCTGACTTTTGACAATAAAAACATAGAATTTTTGACTTGTGAAAATATTTATTTATCTCTTTCTTCTTTGTACAAAGAAACTTCTTGAGAGTGAATGGATTCCTCCCTTTCTTGGTTTTAGTGGTGAAAGATAGGTTATCCTCCTTAGTGTGCACTACTTTGTTCTAGATGCACCCTTCTTATTGAATGCAATCATGAAAATTATTTGGAAGTTGGTATTCTCTTCACTTCCATTTACCGTAGTAAGAAAGGTCTCCCATCGATGGCAGTTTGAAGAAGATCATCCTCGTCTGTCTCCACACTGATGCTTGCTATTTGATCCTTCACCTGTGAAATATTTGTGAAGAATGAGGCTATGGTCTCATATATTTCCATCTTCATGTTGTGAAACTTGCTATTAAAAACCCTCTTTTCAGTATGGGGCTTCTTCTCATAAATATTCGTGAGTGTGTCAAAACACTCCTTTTTCATCTTCAATGGTGTGATCACCGACATGAGGTTGTACTTCACGGATTCATATATGAATCTCTTTGTATTTTCTTGATTCTTCTTCTAATTGGTTATTCCTACATTTGTAGTAGGCTCTTCAATAAAAATGGTCACAAACTTATCAAGATCATGCTCTTTGAGAATGTTGATCACTCTCACCTTCCATGTGTTGAAGTTTGTTGTGCTTTCAAATCGAACTTTCAGTGAGACAGAGATCGATTCCATTGCTTCAATATATTTCTCAATGCTTCAAGATCCTGTGTAGGTATAGAATGTTTGCACAAAACTAAGCTCTTGCATGCCCTTACTATGACACCATGACAGTGTTTGAGAAAATATGAAGATTATTGAACTTTAAAACTTTTGATAAATCAATCCAGTGCATGTAGATCTCATAAAACAATTCAAACACACAAATTATTAAATCCATAACACATGTGATGTACCCCGGATAAACCCTCCAACTATGGAGGATGAAAAACCCAACAAACAATCCTTTGAGTATGATAGATAGCGGTAGAGAATGATTTTACAACACTTACAGATTGCTTGATAAGAGATAACTAAGTAGCACTAAAGAATAGATATCATACAAAATACTATCATATCCTTTCCAAGTGCATAACACTCTAATAACAAGATTATCCAGCCATACAATGAGAGGTTAGCCAATGGTTTCATGAATTTGGACACTGTAAACATTGTGTGCACTATCCACACATTACCTATTCCTCCTTCCTTGACTTGGTGCCAATTTTTCACCTTGTAATTATCTCCCACACCGAATATATGCACCCTCCATTAATTCAATGGTGTTAACTTCCTCTAACTGAACTAAACTGAATTGAACTGAACTGAACTAAATTGAATTTAATGTGAACTAATAAACTAATTTCTTGACCATTAGTTAGGAGTTTAACTAAATGTCTTTAGTGTTTCACAATCAGTGCCATCCACAACAATCACTTTGCATAAATCAAGGAATAGATTCCTTAATTAACTGAAACTTGTTTTCCACAACTTAGACTTAACTGATGTATGTGAAATTCAAGTTCACTGGAGGTATGACATGGGAAATTTGAATCCTTACTCTATCTTTGTGCTCATCTCATTTATCATTTAAGTAATTATGCATGGTCCATGAGTGTTTAATTAATTAATCATATTTATCATATCATACTTAGAAGCATTTTTTCCAACCTATGATCATATGTATTACCGTGGGTCATATAGTCATATGCTCAATTAAATCACTCTAGGGGTAGATAATCCCTAAAGGATACTTATAGCACCTGGTGAGAATAACTAGACATCCCGTCACATAGTATATGCTCATGACTTGATACAACATAAGTAATATGTTCTTGATACAACACATGGTCTTGATATGAATACATCATAAGATACCAGCATTAATACACCATAATATCATAGTACACGCATCTCTCATGACCTCAACATACTAGCTTGATACAACAAAAGATCTTAACTTAATATAACATAAGTTGATGAACTTAATAAAACACACGTTACGGACTCGATACAACACAAGTCTCGTGGAGAGGTTTCTGAACTTAATACAACATAATTTTCAGACTTGATACAACACAAGTCTCATGGAGAATGAATCCTGATGCTATACATTTAAAAAAAAAAGAGAATACCGAAGGAAATAAAAAAATCCATAAGTGAACTTCTAATATGTTGATTGTATAGAATTAGGAGACATTCTCCAAGACTTGTGTGGTATCAAGTCATAACATTGTGTTGTATAAAGTCCTACGTATCCTCATACGATTGAGGTGGTAATGCTGTATTGTACAGCTTGTGAGTAATATCAAGCTATGTCTTGTGAGTAATATCAAGATGAGCTTTTTGAGTAATATCAAGACTAGTCTTGTGTTGTATCAAGATTGTGGACTCATGTATTATCAAGTCTAGATTTGTGTTGTATCAAGTCAATGATTCTCATAGACTATACCCTATGAGAATGGATCTCCAATTGTGGATATTATCTTGTGTTGTATCAATATTGAAGTCTTGTGTTGTATCAAAATTGTGGACCTCCATTTGTTGAGGTGATTATATTATGTGACATATTTCTATTCATGTTCATTGATGGTTATAAGTCTCCTTTAGGGCTTAGCGACCCTTAGAGTGAATTACTTTAGCATATGACTATATGACCCGAGGTAATATATATGATCATCAGTATGTATGTATGGAACAATTTGTCTGAGTAAGATACACATCTGGATGATATGGATAAATAATACAAATATGGACCATGTATTAATTATTTAATGATAATGAGATAAAGCATAGAGAAAGAGAATTTGAATTTCCCATGCAAATGTCTCATTGAAATCAAGTTATAAAGCTTCAGTACTAAAATATGTATGCCTCAATCAATGACTCAGTTAAGGCATCATTTGAACTATCAATGAATGTAATAATTTAAGTAAATAAGAGACTAATGTTCATAAATCAACATGCATAAGTTAACTAAAGAGATCCATGCAAAAGTTAATAGTATAAATTGTGGATGGACGACAATAAGAGTGAAGAACCAATGAAACTTATGTTAGCCTATTAACTAAGTGATCAAAATTCAAATAAATATTGAATTCAAGTCAGTAATCATTTAGTTCAAGTAAGTTAACATTCAGTTTCAATAAGTTATCATTTACTTCAAGTCGGTTAACATTTAGTTCAAGATAGTTAACATTCAATTGAAGTCATCTCACTTTCAGTTGAAGACAATGAACATTAAGTTAAAGATAATTGAGGAAAGGAAGGGTGCTAATATTTCCATGGAGGGAGTTCTAGTTAGCTCCTCCTTTTGAATTCACTATGTGGTTTTGTTAGTTTGTTTGTTGACTCTCCTATGCGCTATCTTATGCATGCTACATTTTTTTGCTTGTTATTAATATGCTAGGCATATGGCAAGTTCAATACAGTTGCATATAATTGTTTTTGCATGGTTACATTGGATCTCTCTTCTCTACTGCTCTGGTGATATTTCTTATCAAGAAATATTCTTATGTGTTGTATAACCATTCTCTATAAATATATCTATCATACTCAAATAATTTTTTTGTTTTCCATCCTCCATGTTTGGAGGGTTTTCCAAGGATTCATATGTGCTGAAATTGATCGACATAAGTTTAAAGTTCAAGCTTCTCCAATTTTTCTAAAACACCAACATGGTATCAGAGCATAGAGTGTGAAGGAGCTTAGTTTTCCCAGGAAAAATAAATATTACATGATATTGAGGAGTTGAGCAACATATTGGATACATGACATCGATTTCGGTTCGAATGGAATACCATCTTAAGGGAACTTCCAACTTCAACACATGGAAGTAAATGGTATTGTACATATTGTAGGGTATCTACATATACAGAATGATTGAGGTGCCTTCATCCAATGCACGGTGAATCCAAGAGAAATTAAGTATGCACAATTCCCATCACTTTTCAGGAGACAAAATTTGCATGATAAATTCTAATAAACTTGTGAGGAACCAGACAAAAATATTGAAAACCCACTTCCCAAATGAGATGATTTAGCTTAGACATGAGTGTAATTAAAAAATTCACAACCATTTTTGGTATATGATGAGGTATTTGAATATAAATTTTTGATAATGCATTTTATGTATGTATTTCCAATCTAGATGTATTGGTTGAACGACCTAGGAATTTGTGGATTGGATATTATTCTTATTCAATGGATCTTTTGTTTAATGAGAGCCTCTTAGAGTTAAGAACTCATATGAAGAAGAGGATGATGATCACCGAAAGAATTTTTTCCAGAATAAGAGAATTCACTCTAGGTTGCATAAGATCCAATTTGCCCATGTAGAGATTCGTTACCTCCTACATGCACTCAAACTTGCAAGGAGATCAATACTGAGGGACTCCAATAATATTCTCAAGGAAGTGGAGATCAAGAGGGAACACACAAAACAATAAAATATAAGTACTTGTATTTTTTTTTTATTATATGCTCTTTAGATCTATATGCTTTTGAATGTGTTTCATTACAATCATATAGAGAAATGTATTTATGGGATTAGGAATTGTGTTATGATATAAACATATTGAGCATATATGTTGATTTTCTTTATTTTAATGGACAACAACAAAGCTCATGAAGTATACATGAATGATTTTTTGATTATCATATGCTTTTATAAAAACATATTTAAATTTTTTTAATACCTTCATGGGATTAGGAACGATGTTATTGTATAACATGATTAAAAACATATGTTACAATCTTTCTATTTATTGGTAAATAGTAAAACTCATGTTATGTTTAAATTAAGAAAAGTATAGGGTTGCATATTTGTTCATGAGATATGAATATGGGGATGCAAAATTTATTTATGAAATTTGAATGAGGTTATGTCAAAACATTGATTTAGTGTATGTACATAACCGTATGAACTGTTGGAGACATTTACCACCATACACACTCTTTTTGGTCAAATTGGCCTAGTTAAACCACTATCCTAAGTATAATTGACATTAATTGACATCATCTAGTCACACCCATGCCTACCTTCAGTCAAGGAGGATAACTTAGCCTTCTCCTACATTCGGGGAGGCTAACTAGAGCACTTCGGGGGTGATATGAGTGATATTAGTGCACCTAATTGCTAACTAGTGGTTACAATCAGTTAAACAAGATAGTTAAGGCACCTCCTCTCATTAAATATATGATTTAATGATTATTTAATGAACTGGATTCAACAGGGGTGTCTCCACCAACTTTTGATGTGCAGTTCAACTTCAGTTAACCTCATCAGGGTTCTTTGGAGTCAATGTAGCACTACCTCTTGATGGTTGGTGAGCTATGACATGTGTTTGATCTCTTTCAATTGAGACTCAGTTATTTATTACACTCTGACTTCAGTTAGGGTTAGTTGACTCAATTAGGGTTTTGGTCAGTGGTTAACTGAGTGTGAACCATGGCTTACAGTTAGTTAAGCTAGACTCACTCATTCAATTCGAATGACCTCCTAAGGAATTCAAATTGTCTCTTCATTCATGCTTGTAGCATGTCATTGTAATTGTAATCATTCATTCTTTATGTGATTATTGAGCGGCTACTATTCCTGTAGACCGATTACACCATTTCATGAGTTATTTGTTGATTATTCTTTGATGAGATTGATGCTTTGTTCCTAGATCAATAGATAAGATTAATATGGTATCAGAGCTTATGGCGGGACGAAACTCTATCTCTCAAAAACAAGCTTTTTAACAGATTTATGCATGAAATTTGAGTAATAGCTCAAAATCCAGCACTGCACCAAAATCCAAGGCTTACCACTTAATACCCCAAGTAAAGAACTTGTTGATCAAGCTTGCTTGATTGACTATGATAGGTGTGATGAAATCCTAGAATGTGCATGATGTCCGACCCTACATTGCACTTTCTATTTATTTTTTTAGGTTTCTACAGGTGAAGCATTTGCTCCAGCACATCCAAATGGCCTCCTCAGTAGATCTATTGACTCCATACAATTTCCACTCATGGAAAGGTGATATGGATATTCAGCTGTGCTCCAGAGGAATTTTCAGAGCCACCATGGACAATGAATATGAGCCTTGATCCACCATAGAAAAATCAAGATTCTTGAAAAAGAAGGATGAAGCCTTTGGTTTCTTGTGCCTCTCTATTTCCCAAGACCTTCTCTTCCATCTTGCGGGATTGAAGACAGTGAATGAAATATGGGACAAATCGGAATCTCTATATGGAAAGCATGATCACTTGAGGGTTTAACAGCTCGAAAATGAACTCATGTCTCTCCAACCATCCAATTTTGAGACTCTGAATGATTTCTTCACAAATTTCAAGCATGTTATTTTACTCTTGAAGCAATGCAAAGTGGAGAATGAGGGGATGATCAGCTCATCCTCGCCATACTCTCCAAACTTGGGGCTGATTATTCAATTTTTGTTTCTACATTCCGTGCGGGGAATCTCACAACCCCTGGATGGACCATGCCTACACTCAATGCCTTCATTGAGTCCCTAACAAGTGAACATCACAAGCTTGTCCAGATGGGGATCATCCAATATTCGCGTGATCAAGCCCTCCATGTCTTTGGACCCAAATATATGAAGGGTAAATTAAAGTAGCAAAAGAATCAAAAAATGAAATTTGATGCTCCTAAGCCTAGAGTTGAAAATCAGCAGCATGATGAGTCTTCCGGCTCAAGGAAGAACAAAGGAAAAGGGCTCCATGGCAAGGAGAAAGTCAAGTGTTCTTATTGTGGGAAGGGCTTCCTCCCTGAACATGCCTGCATGAAGAAGAATCTTGATGAAGCAACCTCTCTCCTTGAGAGGAATCACATCAATCTTTTGGAGAGCTTTCGGAAGAGAGATCAACAAGATCTGGAACCACAGCATGAGAAAGGTCATGCCCTCATGGAAAGCACTTCAAAGCCCAAAGCACTATTGATTGACTCTAGAGCTTCAAACCACATGATGGCTGAAAAAGACTCCTTTTCATCCTTGTAGACCAGAAAATCCATTCCCATCCACATGGGAGATGACTCCACCATCATTTCCGAAGGACAAGGTACTGTAGATCTTGAAAATGGTTTTTTCTCTAATGTTTTGTATGTACCGTCTCTGGAATAAAATATCCTTAGTGTCTATCAAATGACACATACAAGAGTGCCTAAGAGAGTCTCTTTCATCCCAAATAATGTTGAGATAACGGAAATTGCATCCAGGAAACTCATTGCTAAAGGCCTTGCAAACCATCATGCAAAAGCCTATGAGTTCTCTCACTTTGTTGCAGATGCAAAGCCCACCGCTCTACTAACTCATGGAAATGAGGTTAGTAGGATGTGGCATGAGAGGTTTGGCCATATTAATTTCAAATATTTGCAGCGATTACAGAAAAAATACATGGTTGAAGGCCTCTCAGTCATCAAGGCAACCACAGGAATTTGCCAAGGTTGTGTGATTGGAAAACACCCTGAGCACAAGTTCGATCGGGGGAAGGCAAATTGAGCTACATGCATATTGGGCTGATACATTCTGATATCAGTAGTCTGATGCCTATCACATCCATTAATGGATCAAGTTATCTCCTTACTTTTATTGATTATTTTTTAAGGTTTACATGGTTTTTCTTTCTCAAAAATAAACATAAGTATGTGAAAAATTTTCTGAATTGAAGGCCTTGATCGAAAATGCCTCTGGGCTTAAGATCAAGATCTTGAGATCTGATAATGGAGTGGATTATGACACTAATGAGTTTCTATGCATATGCTCCCAAACTGGTATTCAGGTCCAACATTCAATTCCCTACACTCCACAGCAGAACGGATTAGCGGAAAGGAAGAATCGGTCTCTCAAGGAGATGACCACCTATATGTTGGAATCCAAGAATCTTGCTGCAAATTTGTGGGCTTAGGCCATGAATGCTGCAGAATACATTTAAAATAGGGTGACACACTCATCCATTAAAGGGAATACTCCTTTCGAAGCATACTTCGGACACAAGATGGATGTGTCGAACCTACGGGTGTTTGGGTCCACTGCATGGGCCCGGATTCCACTTGATAAAATAAGGGATTTGCAACCACAAAGCATAGAATGTATGTTTATTGGGTATCTTGATGAATATAAAGGATTCAAGATTCTAGATATCAAGACCAAACAGATCATCATCAAGAGAAGTGTCAAGTTCGATGAGCCTCTTCAAGAGGTGGAACTAGTGAAGGAGAAAACTGCTGAATTTCCTTCCTATTCTACTGAATATTTGGATGATGAAATTGGGGGTGATGACCCTGACTTGGATCCTATGATTTCTGATATCAGTGTGAAGCAATCATAATATTCTGAATCAGAACCTGAAGTGCAAAATCATCTTCCTACATGGGCCCGATAGACACTCTCCTCCGTAGGAGACAACATTGGAAATCCGGATGACACAAGGAGAACCCAGTCTGATTTCCAAAGAGTAGGTATTGCGCTCTCTTGTCCTGATAATTTACTGTCCAAAATTTGATATTTTATGATTAGTTCATATCCAAAATCCTACTACCATTCTTGGAAGGATCCGAGATGGCAAGTTGCCATGGATGAAGAGATGAATTCTCTTCAGAAAAACACTACTTGGGAGCTAGTTTCTCTTCCTCTGGGAAGGAAATTGATTCAATGCAAGTGTGTATTTCATACCAAGGTTTCTGCTTATGGAATCACCTAAAAATATAAGGCAATTCTGGTAGCAAAATGTTTCTCTCAGGTCCAACGAGTGGACTACCATGATACCTTTGCATCGGTTGCAAAAATGGACTCCATCCGCCTTGTTTTGGCAATTTCAACATCCAAGCACTGGGAAGTGCATCACATGGATGTTAAGTCAGACTTTCAGCATGGATATATTCATGAGGAGATATACATGAAGCATTCTGAGGGCTACATCATTGATCCATGTTTGGTTTGCAAGCTAAAGAAGTCACTATACGAGTTAAAACAGGCCCCAAGAGAGTGGTATTCCAAGATGGATTCCTTCCTTCTCTCGCAAAAATTTCGGAGATGTAGATCAGATCCAAATGTGTATTTAAATCAGTATTATGGTCATATAATTATCATTTTTTTATATTTTGATGACTTACTGATCACAGGTAGCACAATTTCCTCCATTTCAGCCATCAAAACTGCTCTCCACAATGCCTTTGAAATGAGTGATTTGCAGCTTCTAAAACAATTTTTGGGGCTTGAAATTGAGAAAAATTATGATGGGATTATGGTTACTCAGTCCAAATAAATTTCAGACCTGTTAGTCAAGTTTAACATGGCTGATTGTAGGCCTGCACCATTCCCTTTCCTTTCAGGGATCAGCCTTGAAGAAGGAAAAAACACACCTCTTATGGACTGCACTATCTATCGACAGTTGATTGGTCGCTTGTTGTACTTAACACATTCTAGGCATGATATTTGTTATGCCATGAATGTTTTATCAAGATACATGTATAAGCCTCATGATATTCATTGGAAGGAATCCAAGAGGATCCTCTAGTATATTTAGGGAACCAGGACCTACAGCATTCACTATGCTGCAGACTCCGAGCTAGAGCTGGTTGGATACACAGATTCCGATTGGGCGGGTGATTCTATTGATCGAAAGTATACTTCCAGATATGTATTCATGTTTGGTAGTGGTGCCATTTTCTGGTCAAGCAAAAATCAGTCTGCCATAGCATTATCTTTAGTAGAGGTCAAGTATCGAGGAGCAGTGAATGCTTGGAGCCAAGCAGTTTGGTTGCAACGCATTCTTTTAGATTTTGGTCTTGGTAGTAATTTGTCCATTGTCCTCTTTTGTGACAATCAAAGTTCTATTAATATATCCACAGATCCAGTTACTATGTAGAGGACCAAGCATGTAGAGATCCACATGCACTATATCAGGGAGCTAGTGCATGATAGGACTATCATTCTGCAATACTGCCCGACTGATGAGCAAATTGCAAGCATCTTCACCAAGAGATTTTCAGAAAATAAGTTCACTTACCTCCATTCACTATTGGGGGTGAGTTCATTAGGGTGATTCAGACTACCTTCAGTGTTCATCTTGAGGGGGGGTTTATCCCACTGGGTTTTCCCTCTTTTCCTCACTTAGTTTGTTTTGAGCATTGTTTCAGTTTCAGGATTGTACAGGGTGACCTATGGCCTTAGTTGTTGGGGCCCTAGCATTTTTATGCATCTATGTTTTCTAACTCTTCCTGAGTATAGCTTAAGGGGGGGTGTTGGAGACATTTACCACCATATGCACTCTTTTTGGTCAAATTGGCCTAGTTAAACCACTATCCTAAGTATAATTGACATTAATTGACATCAGTGGAGCATTAACATCATCCAGTCACACCCATGCCTACCTTCAGTAAAGGAGGCTAACTTAGCATTCTCCTACATTCGGGGAGGCTAACTGGAGCACTCCGGGGGTGATCTAAGTGATATTAGTGCACCTAATTGCTAACTGGTGGTTACAATAAGTTAAACAAGTCAGTTAAGGTGCCTCCTCTCATTAAATATATTATTTAATGACTATTTAATGAACTAGAGTCAATAGGGGTGCCTCCACCAACTTTTGATGTGCAGTTCAACTTCAGTTAACCTCATCGGGGTTCTTTGGAGTCAGTGTAGCGCTACCTCTTGATGGTTGGTGAGCTGTGACATGTGTTTGATCTCTTTCAGTTGAGACTCAGTCATTTATTGCACTCTGACTTTAGTTAGGGTTAGTTGAGTCAATTAGGGTTTTGGTCAGTGTTTAACTGAGTGTGAACCATGGCTTACAGTCAGTTAATCTAGACTCACTCATTCAATTCGAATGACCTCCTAAGGAATTCAAATTGTCTCTTCATTCATGCTTGTAGCATGTCATTGTAATTGTAATCATTCATTATTTATGTGATTATTGAGCGGATACTATTCCTGTAGACCGATTACACCATTTCATGAGTTATTTGTTGATTATTCTTTGATGATATTGATGCTTTGTTCCTAGAACAATAGACAAGATTAATATGAACCATTTCTAGTATGTTGAAATTTTTCATGTGATTATAGTTATTGGTTATGTAAATTGATTAATAAATTGAATAATTTTTCTTATATTGAAAAACAAATGCCCTGCCAGACTCAAACACCTAGGCATTTTTATAAAAATTCCCATTGAAGAGAGCTGAGGCTGCTCATTCTAGAGAAGTGATCATTCAGGGTGAATGAATTTACTTCAGAGAAATTCAATGGAAGGGAAATTGGAAAGTGTTTGAGGGGATAACTACTGATTGATCTTGTTGCAGCTTTTAAGCTGAAGAACACATTGCTGAGAGCATATTGTTGTTATTGAGGTATTGAACTAGTCAGGTGACAAAGGGTTCTGCAGTTGCATACTCCACCCAGTTCTCAGCTAAGAAGACCAGGAACAGGTTCAGGGGTCCTAAGGAAGTTTTGTTTGAGCACTCTCTAGGATATTGGTAGGGAGGAACGACCTCCTACAGTTGTTGTTGTCTTGTCCTCAATAGGTTCTATGTTATTTTATTTTACTATCTTATTTAAATAAATCTTAGTTTATATGCTACATGAATGTTAATAGTTCTGGGTTTGTGAAATGTTTGAGTTAGTATTCTTATTGGACTATTAATGGAAATGAAAATGATTTAGGAACATAATGAAATAGAAAGGATTTAAATTTCTAAGCTGTGTTTTTCCACAGCTGGTTACAGGCCGTACCCTAGCACAGTTAGATTGTTTAAGGAAAATGATATAATTTTTGTAATGGAATGAGAATAGTAAATATGATTCTGTATCTATATAAAAATGAAAATAGAATTTATTTCAATGATTACAGTACAATGAAAAGCAGTGTTATATTTTATTCTTATTTACTATTTAATTTAGTCTATCTAGATGAAAATACAGGTGAAAGAAATAGTAGTATACTTTAGTACCACAGTATTAGTATACTGTTAAGAAATATATGTTTACAAAAAATAATAACTATTATTCAAGAAAATATGTATACAAGTAATAACTAAACATTTCTAGAAAATATTAACTTAAAACTTAAACTATTATTTATTAAAAACCAAATTAGGGTTTCTCTTATAAACCCTTATTTATGTAAAATAAACAGAGTTCAGAGTTGTAAATCTTATCTCTACAGAGATCTAAATAATTATAAATTACAAAGTAAAATAAATTTATTTATAAGTACTAAACGAAATAACTAAGAATTATATGCATTATGCTTTAAAAAAAAAAAAAACCAGACAGGTTATTACCAGTGAAAAACTAAGGGTCGAAACCCTTTTGACTAAGCTATTCAAGTACAAGTAAATCTATATCCAGTTACATTGCTAACTGAGATTTAAAATTTACAAGGGAACTGTAACTGTGCACTAGACTAAATACAGTCTTGTCATTAAAACTTTACAATGTATTTATAACCCTTTTTGTTTTTAATACTTCATTAATAGGATAAAGAAACAACGATATACCTATATTAGTGAAACAGAGGCAACTAAGAAACAATGCCCAATTTAATAATTTATTTAAGAATACATTTACACAAGGGTTGCATTTCCATTAAAACCCTAACTATTATATTCTGGACTGATAATATAAAATATATAAATTTACATTATGACTGTTCCACAATCTTCATATTAACACTATTTACTTATAGTGTTATCATTAATAGTAAATTACTTCAATGAACGTTGAAGAAGAAAAACCCATTTTGCAATATTATCATTTAAAAGATCAACTAGAATAGAATAGAGTAATCGAAACACAAGTCATTTTATAATCTTGAGTACAAGAAAAACCCTTTTATCTCAAAACTAGAGTATGATATTATCAAGTCGCAAGGCTGTACTCACTTTTACAAACCAAGGTAACTACATACAAGTCATGGATTATAATCTAGAGCTACCCAGCAACACGCAAGGGTTTTTAAAAACAAAACTAAGTAATAACAAGTATTAAGCATCTAAACATTGGAGGAACCAAAGCCATGCTTCCCTTCAAACTGTAACTCCTTTCCAATAACCATTGCAAGCAGGGAGATGCCACGACAAATTGGGGCTTACCCATTATGGCCACGGAGATAACAAGCACTGGAGAGGTTTCTTTCAAGCCCGAAGCTGAACTATAACCTGCAAGAACAAGACCAAATTCTTTAGTTAGATGTTGTATTCTCTATACTAAAACTGAACTAGAAATTAATAATAAGAGCAGGGTAAAAGCTATCACCTGTAAGTAAGAAGTCTGGAGCTGAGGAGGATACTGAACCAGTTCGAGGAACTGCACTATGAAGAAACGAAACCCTTGTGCTAAACCTGTGATAGAGGCAGCGAGGTTCTTATTTCAAATTTTTCACTGACGATGGAGAAAGCCATGAGCAGAGACAACGGTAACATTATTCCCAGTTCTCTAAACTACTGATAGAGTTAAGAAAACCACCCTCACGGAGTTCATAAACTTCCAGAAAGAAACCAAGTTACAAACTGTGAATCCCTTAACTCTTGCACAATGATACAGTACTATACTACTCACATTGGAACTGTCAAATGATGAACCAGCGATCCTCTCATGGCCGTGAAGAAACCCAAACAACGCAGAGCAAAACCCTCGAAGGATAATGAAGAGGATAGGGTTTCTATGTGAGTTTTTAAATCGGCCAAAGCATGGTGGAGACTCATCCACGTGCCCATCAATATTTTTAATCAGAAGTGGGTCGATTCATATAGTCAACCTGCACTATCGGGTAAACACATATTATTACCAATCATTTATACTTATAACTAATGATAATGTTTTGGTATCATATCATTGTCATGAAGGATAACATTACAACCAACCTTTCGGTAAAATCATATATTTTATACAGCTAATAGTATGGTTTTGTATTAAAACAATTCTTAACATTTGTTATTTGATAACATTAAGATCATTCATTTGTAAAAGTATATATATATGGAGATCAATATTGGAGTTATGTCTTTGACCTTTAGTCAATAGAACTCCTAATAATTCTTCATACAAACCTTGTATTAAAGGAATAACGCTATGTTTAGAATTAGTGTTATGTAAAATCAAAGCTTGTAAGGCCATTATCTTTAGTTCAACTTTATATAAGTAAATGTTAGGTAATATTTCTACACTAGCATAACTCTTACAAATGCATAAAGTCAACATTATTATGGTTGGAAGACTTCTTGGATGTTATTGTTCTTTTGGTTTCCATAAATAACCAAACTCTTAATAAATCAACCAATATTTAGACTACACTTGGTAATTACAAGGTAGTAAGTCTATCTAGGGTTAAAGGTAAAATCACTTAGTAATATTATTAAGCGATATGGTAATGTAATTTTACAGTAATACATGTGACATGGTGAAACATGGAAAATCAAAATTATAACTTGATGACTAATAATGCAAGTAGACATTTATAACTGTATACAAATAAACAGGCTAATAATTCTTCTCTATTAGAGCAGAATTAAAAATAGAGCTATGTGATCTATTGTAAACTTTTTTTGTGAAGGTATTAGAATTATATCCATGCTTATAAAGCAGTACATTGAATATTAGACATAGCAATAGCAGTAATTTCATGCTTCAATATAAGTGTCTTTATGTTAAATTAAGAGCCCTATGCTCATCAGTAGAACTTGTGAGTAACTTGGCATATAACATTAAAAACAGAAACTTAAGTAGAAGTCATGCTGGTAAAATACATTGGTATGTTAAGGATATTGGTCTTTACGACTAACTTAAAATACTGTCATAGATTCAAAAAGAACAAAGAAAGTTACTTTACCTCATCGTAGCCTTGATCTCTATTAATCAATTTATGCTCTAGCATTTTTATTATGCTAAAGAAGTACTTCTTGAATTAACACAAAAAAAACTCCTACTTGTTCAAAAAATTTCCCTGCCGAACCTGTAAGAACCAGAAATCTAGCCGAGTTAGCAATTGCTAAGTAAGCCCCAGTTTAGAACATAGCTTCTCACCTACTTGACAAAAGCAAATGATCAGTACAGCTAGAAGCAACTGAATGCAGGTCATTTACATAACATATCAAAATTAAAATGGTATTAGTTTTTATGTGTTTGAAGTTAATCACTACATATTGTTAACAGTTTCATTTTTCTGCTAGCCGCTAGTAGTTTTAAACTATGACTTTAGACATTTTATGTTACATTAAAAATTTTAAATTTTTGTGAAAATTTGGGGTTATGACACTCCATACAACTCAATTTTTCTATGAAGGATGTACTATTTATGTACACTATTATTCATCATTATTCAAGGGAAGGATACACACCAATATTTATCTCTTGATTCATGTGATTCAATATCTTTTCCTCTCTCTATTTTTTTCCTGTGTATGCTTGTGAGAATTCTTAGTAGCACGATCTATTTCCCGTGCTTCTTCTTGGCATATTTTCTCATATCATTGAATTTATTATTTCTACAAGATAATGGTCTTAATAAATTATAATTTTGTTTATTTCAGGTCCTAAATTCCCTTCAAGATGATTCACAACTCAGAAAGGAGAATTTCTAAGCCTCTAGTTTGAATTCCCACATTTCTCCTTCTTTCTTCTACTTTCTTCAATCCCATGTAAATTGTCTAGCCTCTTATGTATCTGAGAATCATATGGGATCAATTTCTAAGTTTATGTAATTTTATGAAAATTTTCTATTAGTCATGGTATTAATAAAGTGTAGATTCCTGGTATTTCTTCCATATTTCCATGCCTCTCTAGACTTGCACCAAAATTTACTAGTATTTGGTATTTTGTTAATACGATAACTTGTGCTTGATGGATTTTGAATATTTCAGATATTTAAGTTATTTTAAACTCTTATTAACACTCTCCATTCTTTGATCTTCAAATTCGATGGTCCCTTTGGTTGTTTGGGAAGCCTTGAACCCAAACTAGTCAAGCTGTCCCGCTAGCTAGTTTTGTCTTTACGATCTCCAAACCATGCCAAAAAAAATATAAAAATTGGTATTAGAAACAAAAATTATATATGAAATTAAATAACATTTATCCAATCCTCACCAAGTCGAAATCACTCACCTTTATTTTTCAGGAAGTGTACAACGGAGTATCTAGTTTGCATATGTCGGGGTTCCCAAGAGCCTTGGAGTATACTTCAGCATTACTGATGTTTGAAACATAAATGGTGCCATTAAATTGTGAAAATGATCCATAATCTATCATATCCCTCATTTATTTCACACTCTTTAGAGTTTTCCTCTTGATTCCTTGTTAAAGTGACATGTTAAACCCTCTGTTTCACTATTTATGTTGTAGTTTTGGAAGGGTGAATTACGATACAATCACATATGATTGCTGAGCCTATGATATTACATTTTAATACCTACAATTTTTGTTACAGAGACAATAAATGACATTATGTGAATTTATACAATCTCCTATGTGCATTAAAGTTAATTCATGCAATTCTAGCCTCATTGTAGTACCTAGTTTTGCATGTTTTGGTGAATTGGTCATTAAGATTTTCTGTGGTCATGTTAGTGTGTCTAAGTCAGCATTAGGTTCATTACATACCCATTGGAATCTTTTATATTTCCAAAATCATGAAATTACCTAGTAAATAGATGAGGGTGCATCTCCCTCACCTTTTTGGTCTCTATCCATCATGCGTTGCTTGGCCTGCATACCTTTAAGACCCACAAGAACATATTCCACATATCCTCTTCATGAAGTCCTTAACCTCTTGTAAATAATGTTATCTTCATGCATATAATCAATATACTAATGTGAAAATTCATCAACAGAAGATGAACATTCTCCTCATGGTTAATGATCATTGGAGGGTCATACAGTTTCAATCTCTACGTTTACAATAGAATACATCCACATGTATGGAGGTATATCTAACCAGAAATCATTATTACCAACTTTGTCTAAGATTGTGAATAGTCCATTCCTAAGTGGATTAATAATTTAATCTTCACCTTGAAGTCAATATTTGTTGATATGAACGCAAACTTGATCACCAACTTGGAAATGATGATCCACACGATGCTTGTAATGTCTTGTCTTGTCTTTGGCTTTCCTTTTCTCCAGTTGTTCTTGTACTGCATGGTGCACCAATTGAATCTGTTGAATGAAATTTAAATGTTATATGTATCAATATGTCCATCTTCCATAGAATCCTTTCCATACATAAAATCTAAATGATACCTTGGAAAATATCCAAAACATGTCTCAAATGGAGACTTTTGTGTAGAAGAGTGAATGGCACGGTCGTAGGAATGTTGTACATAATGTAAGTTCTAATCCCGAAGCTTAGGATTCTTATAAAAATATCCTCAAAGTAGTTATACCACTTTGTAGTTTGTTACTTCAGTCTATCTGTTGATTTTTAGATTAAGAACAATACTTTTCTTCAATTTAGTGTCCATGAGTTTCCACAAATTTGACCAAAACTTCCCAAGAAAGTGGGGATCCCAATCAAATACATTGGAAGTGAGTAACCCAAAGTGAACCCAAACATTTTGGAAGAATAATTGAGCATTCAGATATATTATAACCATATTTTTATAAGGAATTAGAATGCACATTTTACTAAACCTATCCATAACCACATATAAGTAATCATGACCTTTCCTAGACATAGGAAACCCTCCCATAAAATCCATAGACACACTCTCCCATGGAAAATAAGGTACAAGGAGCAGTGTGCACAAGCCTAATTTTCTATTACTTGGCTTACCGGTAGCACACATAACACATTCATTTACATATTTGGATACAATTTCTTCCATCTGAACCTAATTAAATACCTTTGAATTTGAGCTATTGTCTTACCTACACCAAAATGACCAGATATAAGAGAAGTATGGGATTTTGAGTACATGCACTCTTTCATTCTATGGTATAATTGTTTTCCCCAGATTATACAATAGCTTATCATTTACATGATAGTTAAATTCTTCCTTTTGTGATCCATTCATTAAGTATTCTACACATATTTGAAGTATTAATCCCATTTGTATTGGTCCATGTAACTGTCATGAGCCAATGGACTATTTTTCAAAATAATCAATGCATTTGTTGGAGGTCTTGATAACATGTCTGCAACTTTATTTTGAATTCCCATTTTTATACTTAATGACTAAGTGAAATTGTTTTATAAATCCCATCCCTCTAAAATGTCATGACTGTTGTAGCTTAGTTTATGATTGAAGATATTGTAAGGGTTTATGCTCAATATGTATGATTGTTTCCTTACACATTAAATAATGTTTCCACTTCTTAACACATTGTACTAATGCATACAACTCTTGATCATATGTGGGATAGTTAGCTACTGGTTTAGATATTTTTTTATAATAAAAACATATAGGTTTCTTACGTTGCATTACGATTTCCCACATGTAATATCCACTAGCATAAACTTCAATCTCGAATGGCCGCTACAGATCTAACATTGCAAGTACTAGTGTTGTACTGATTTTTTCTTTCAAACTATTGAAGGCCTATTTATCTTTTCCTCCCCACTTAAAAAATTGTTTTACACTTGTCAAAGCATGTAAAGGAGAATAAATAAATGAAAAGTTAGCAATAAAGTTCCTCTAGTATTAGGCTTCTTCCAAGAATCTTCTAACTTCAATTACACTAGCTGGATTGGGCCAATTATGAATGAACTCAACTTTAGAGTGATCTATTCTCAGTTCACCACCCCCTACAATGTAATGCAAATAAACTAAATATGTTCTCCCAAACTCACATTTATACATCTTTACATACAATTTCTCCCTTTCTAAGACATCTAAGACCTGTCTTGAATGCTTGACATGATCTTCCCATGTTCAACTAAATATCAAGATATCATCTAAGTAGACTATTACAAAGTCATCAATGAATGGACTAAATATACCATTCACAATCCTCATGAATGTAGTGGGATAATTACAAAGTCCAAAAGGCATAACCATCCATTCATACAAGCCTTGTTTCATTTTAAAATTAGTTTTCCATATATCATTTTCATTAATTCTAATATGATGATAACCACTTCGCAAGTTTAACTTAGTGAAATAAACACAATTCTTCAATTGATCCAAAATATCATCAATACGAGGAAGATGATAGAAATTATTTACCATGATTTTCTTTAATGCACTAAAATTAATGCATGTCCTCCATGTTCCATCTATCTTCAAAACAATTACTTTGGGTGATCCACATGGAAAAGGGATGGGACGGATGAACCACTTTTCAATAAACTCTTGTACTTGTTTTTTAACTCCTTCATTTTATATTATGGATAATTGGTACAAACCAAGGCTAGGAAATAGAGAATATTGGAGCAATTGAATTTCATGTTAAACCTCTCTCTTAGGAGGTAACCCTTGCGGTTCCTGAAATATTTCATCAAAGTCATAAATAAATTTAATTAAATAAATTTGATTCAAAGGTTCACATCCCTCAAAAGAACTATTAATATCAATTTATTTAGGTTTAACAATTATGAGAATAAATTTATTGCTATCATTTACAATCCTGATAATATATCCAACAAAGAAAACTGATAGATTTGTCTTCATACGATGGGCTCTTACTATGAATTCCACTCCATATTTAAACAAATGGTACTTGTTTTCTTCCCTACAGAAGTTTTATTTCTTGTCATAAAGATAAGGACTTCCTAATACAATACCACATATATCTAATGGGACCACATCCAAATAAAATTCATCCATAAATACATAAGTTATAGAAAACTTGAGTCTACACTTCTTGGTAACTTGGAAATTTGCATTTTCACAAACCCAACCAAGTAAATATGGTTTAGGATGTGGCTTTGTTTCCAAACCAATATTTTTAACGCTATATTTTGAAATCAAGTTATCTTGTGATCCATTATCAAATAAAGTATCAATTTTGGTATGTTTAGAAACCACTCTTACATGAAATAGCTCACTCCTTATATTTTCATTAGTAACATGTTTATCTTTATAATCAGAATAATATTTACCTTGTAAACCTGTGGCAACAATTTTCATGTCATATTTAGAGTCCAATCCCAAATCATGATGGATAGTGGAGGTAGTCTTGTTTTCTTCCTGATTGTTCCAAAACTTCTTTGGCTTGAGTTCTCATGGAGTTTATAGCATTTGGATGCATCACGACCTTTTTTTGAGAATATGTGCATGTAGGTTTATCACCTCCCTTTTTCACAGTAGTTGTTTACCTTTACAATTAATTCCACATGGCTTGAAAGGATTCTTGGAAACGTTATCAGTAGTGTTATTCCCCTTTGACTCGATATGGGTCTCTTGGACACACACTTCATCCAAATGGTTAGGATTAAACATCAATATTGTATGTTTCAAGTAACTATGCAATGCACCTATATATTTGATAAGTGTTTCCTGAGTATAGAGAGGAATACCCGACACTAAGGCTCTATTTCTCAATGTTTGTGTGTACTCCTGAACACGTGTCCCTTACCTTGCCGGTAATTCTACCACTCCATAATAGCTTGTTGTTTATACCCCAATGGATAAAACTATTTTTTCAATGATGAAACAAACTCAGAACATGAGGAAATAAACTTACCTCTAACAAGCAGTTCCTCTTGATTTTTCCTCTCCCACCATAAAATAGTAGTACCTCCAAGTCTTAGTGAGGCCAAATAGATTTTAGTTTCATCTCCTGTCAGCTTTTGGATTCTACAAAAAACCTCTATTTTCCTAACCTAGTCATCTAGTTTTTTAGCATTTACCTCTCCATTAAACATGGGTAAATTATATTTTCTATCAAGCTTTAATAATGGTGCATCCATATCAGATTTATCAAAATTATTTTTATGTGCATAAGATTAAATACTGGAAGAACTAGTGCTAGAAGAAAATGATGAAGGAGATGGTGGATTTTTACGGGGATCTCCTTTGTTACCTTTTCTCACTGAAGTACTACCTACTTCCTTTATTTGATTCTTTATCTTATTTTCCAATCTCCTTTGGTAATATAAAACAACTTTTATACCATGTCTTCCATCTGATAGAAATATTTGCAGACATCCTTCTTATCCTATACTCCATAATTTTGATAGTTCACTTCCTTCATTCGAGTTATCCGTCCAATTTCAGGATTGAAAGGCTCGGGTTCTCCTTCACCTGCTTTAAGCTTCGACCCAGTAATCATTCACACACTCAAAATTCTTTGGGTTTATCAAGCTCTGATACCAATTTGATATGAGTATTACAGGATTTTTTTAACCATGAATTTTGTGGTTTCTTGTAAAAATGATTTTCAAACAGTAAATTCTATGTGGAAGGAAGAATTTAAAATGGAAATTCTTTAAATAGAACACAAACAATAAAAAGGAATGCAAATAAACACGAATGAAAACCATAAATTGAATACTACCAATTGATAATGAAGTTTGGCACTCAAAGCCAATGTCTTTGGGACCTAGCTTCTAATGCGTCCATTTCAATTAATTGTTTCAAATGTTGCAAACTTATAGAGAACTCTCATATATTATGTTTGTTACTTACATACTACACCAATGCTTAATTAGATTTTCTAAGGACCTACCCTAACACATTGTATGGGAACTTGTCTTCTGTATTGGATAGAATCACCTCAGAATCATGAGCTTCATGCAATGGAAATGACCACAATGATTGGTCTTCTCACTATTAACTTTGAACTTCTTCAACTCAAATGAGCTCTTTGAAATCGAATGCTCAACAAATTCTTTCTCTGCCAGTCTTTCTACCTCTCCTTCGACATCCAAATTTGATGGTTAAATACAAAATTGGATTGGTTTATGGATCTATAGGTACCACATCCAATTGGGTATGAAAGCATATTCTTTTTCCAAAATTATCACTTAGGATAATAAAAATGACTGAATGCATGATATTAGAGGGACAATCTATGGAATAGATCAAAGATTCATACATAAAATGTCTTTGTTTGATTAAAAACCAAATATGCAGTCGTAAATTACAGATTCAATATGGGTTGTTGATGTCGATCAACTGGATATATTCTGGACCATTGATCTCAACCATTCCAACACCACCTGTGTCAATCCTGACCATTCTCTTGTTGACTGTTTTTTCTCGACTATTCTGATGTTAACTATTTCGATATCGGCTATTCCAATATCGATAGCGGAAGTAGAAATTTGAAACTCCAAACAACACACACCTTCTTTACCGATGTTTTGATCTCAACTATTTTGATCCCTACCATTTTGATCTCGATTGTGGAAGTTGGAAGTTGGAACTCAACAGCACATACCTTCTCTGTCAATGTTTCAATCCCGATTGCAGAATTTGGAAGTCGGAACTGTTAAATCAATTTTTTTAAATACCATCCCGACTCCCAACTCCCGAATTATTCGATCCCAACATGAAAATTAATAATTTGACATGGGTACATCAACTGTTCCAATTTTCATCCTGAATTTTGATTCCCGACTGTTCTGAGTTGAAATTCAAAACTAAACCATGTTTATTCCTGCCACACACACACACACACACACACACACACACACACACACACACACACACACACACACACATATATATATATATATATATATATTCCACGTCTGAAGTACATTTTTTATGAAATTGGTATCACTATAAAACTCTTGACGATCTCTATACAACTATGTGCCTTCGATCAACATTTGAATACTTTAAATTTTTAGTAATTTGGTAGTTCCACCTGGATCAGTTGAACATCATGGGAAGCCACTCAATCAATGATCGATGATGAATTGTCATCTATTGATTGAAATATTACCTATAAATTATGTAAAAGTGGACAAGGTGTTATGACTCTAGGTTCATGCCTCAGAGAAGATGAGTCATCGTCGATGAGACACCACTTTCCTATGAGAATTCAATGGGGAATTTTCACACAAGCATGATCCCAAACATTGATTCCAATGATACATGATGAGAGCATACTAACACCAAGAAATTTCCAACACATGAGGTCAAGGAAACTATATAATGGCCAACACAGGTTGTGTCCTTAAACAATGGGCATGTCACAATAGTGGTTTGGTTGACTTTATCCACAAAGGGACCAATGATACAAATATTAATGCAAGAGACATTGGCATATTATCAATATGATTGGAAGAGTAACCAATCAGATGAGTAATTAAATCCAAGCTCAAGGATTAAATCCTAAGGCTGAAAACTAGAACCTAATTTGCATAGAGACTCAAGAGAAGTGCTATATTCAAGAATGACTTGACTTTATACCACAATATAGCAAACATTTGAGATATTTACCCCTGTCTAATTTTATAATTTTTGGTTTTTAGTGTCTTTTTCATATTATAAATCTTGAAAAAGAATAAAATAATTCTATAGTACATTGGATAAGATAAGCATCACATGGAGTGCAACTACATTCCAAGAACGCAAAGCACACCTATGCAAAAAAAAAGCAAAAAAGGGATGTGCAATATGCAGACGCTCTTGAAGCATGTCTTCTATGGTTAGGGTAGCAAGGTGTGATTACAATAAGTATCAAAGCAAATCGACCTTAGGAGACTTCATTGGAGGTGAGCAACAATTGAAAATCTGTAGTGCGAATTAGACAACAAGTGTAAGCAGTTGTATACAAATTCAATGTCACAAGATACAAAAGTTTGAGCATCCTGTAGGTAATGGCTAGAATAATAATTAGAGAGGGTCTTGAGGCTTCATCTCGATGACATGGTGGGGTTAATTATGGACTCTCTATCCTAACACAAACTTTGGCATGGGCATCGAACGACAATAGGGTTCTAACTAGGGTACCCATGAGTTGGTAAGATTTAACATGGATAATTAACACTTTTCTAATAATATAGGGCTAATGTCTCACTTCCATGTGTTGTGATCATGAGGTGTAAATATAAGGGCAAGGTAGATGAAAATTATGCATTATATATGGATGTGACCTACCCTATATGCTAGTTTTAGGGATTCTAACATTTTAATCAGACCACCAAATGGACAAAATAAGCTTTGAATCTTGTTCTCCTATCTGTATTAGTAAAACACTAAGGAATGTGGCATTAGTATTAATTGAAAATTTTAAATCTCGAGTTAGAATTGCATAAAAGTAGTTAAGAATTTTGATATAAAGAAATAACTTACAAATCATTATTACCATCATTTTACCTTTTGGATATTTGGTGCCCTAGTTCTTCTATTGTTGAATATGTAGTCATTGGGTCACCAATTTATCTCTCTCCAGTTTAATGTATTTTCTCATATCCCATCCTTTATAATTATCCAATTTTGTATATAGATAGATATTGTATGGAGAGAGTGTGAGCATCAATACCCTCATTGTGATGCTCTAGGAGATATTTTAACTCTTAATTCCCTTCGTCAATATGTATTTCTTAAGCTTTTATGAGTTTATAATATGAGGTCCCATAAGGGGTTTCTTCAAAAGCTCATATTTTCTCACTATGAGGACCCAAATCAAGGTGCATTCATTATGCAGGGGGAAGTGTTAGAGATCATTGTAGATGACATCTATTTTCTTACTAGTCTCTCAAAAAGAGGAGCACCATTAAACCTTAAATTTTTGGGTTTAGGGGAGAATGTCCTCATGGTGCAAGAATATTTGAATAGATTTTGTGTCGTAGGGACACAAAATTTGGGTACACAGATGTCCATAATGAGCAGTGAAATATTCCCTTTGAAATTAATATTGGCCATGATCACCTAAGTGGAGAATCATATAACATTACACTTAGTTTCAAGGAGATTCATGCACATTGGGTTAAAGTGCTTGATATCGACACTTTTTTTAGGGTGCACAAATTTGTTGAGGAATATGAAGAGCCAACTCACTGATTTCAAGACTGTAAATACAAAAATATTTTGATATGGAAGCATTGAGGTATCAATTTTATTTGAGAAGCTTTGGACAATGAACCCACAAGTTTCATTACCACCCCTAGATACCCAATATACTTGCATTACCTAGTGGACTATCTTATTATACTGGTTGGGAGGAGGATTAGCTACTAGCCCTTTTAGTGATAAGTACCTCAAGTGGTGGTGCAGGTAGCTCCCAACCATCGAGGAGTTCTCATATACAAGACTTGATTTTAGGGGGGATATTGACCTAGTTCTTCCGCTAAGATCCTATTAGGATAGGGTTTGTGGGTAATGCTTTTGTTATATTTCATTTTTTCATTTTTTGAAATAAATGGGTTAAAAAAGTGTGTACAATCCCAATGACAATTTTTTACCATAACGTAGATATTGGACTAGAGTGGCCTATTGGTCAACCATATTTATGATGACATGAGCCCTGGACAAGGGAGGGACTAGAGCTTACCAGATATTTTGTTGAGGATAACCTTTAGGGTCTTCCCCATGGTATTCCTACTGGCTAGATTGATGCCTTGCTAGATACTATATAGCGACATGTTATATGGTTCCCTACATAATGGATCAAACTAATTAGGTTGGTGGCTACATGTGTCTTGTATTATAGGGAGTCCATAAGATCACTGAACTGATTTTGGTGTTCTTTCTTTATGTACTTAGAGTCCATGGTTGATATTTTGTACTTCTCCAATATATATGCATCATTGAGGACCAAGGGTCCTTATTTGTGTACTATAACTCATATGTTTTATACTTAAATACCCTGCTTTTATATTAATTACAAACTTTTTTTATTGGCCTATTTACAATGTGTACATGCTCTTTGTACTTTTAATGTCCATCCAATACATAGTTATCTAATGTATTGGGAATCAAATTTAATCTTCTTATCACATTAGCATATGTAATAAATTCAAAGTGGAGTTCCAGAAGAGGAACCCTCATAAACTTACATAGTAACATAGGATGATGGATTGAGTAAACACCACTTCAGGCTCCATCTAGATATCCCACAAACATAAGTGCATATGACATCATCTTTCAATCAAAATACATAGCAGGATACGCAATGACCGATGCTAATAGAAAACATAAAAGTAAAATAAAATATAATCTACTTATAATATAATGAGTACCCATGGATTATTCTTAGAACAAGCGGTCTAGGCATACTACCTCTTTAGATACAACCCATTTCTAGGCCTTAGAATGTTTCCCTCGAAGTATTCTAGCTCACAAGCTCCCTTATTTAACACTCGCTTTATGATATAAGGACTAAGACACATTGAATTGAATTAACTAGGCCATATATCATTATGTTGTTGGTAATAAGAAAGCACCAAGTCTCCTTTAGATAAGGCACGAGGATGGATAGGTTTGTCATACTGAGCCTCCACATGTTTCTTGTGTTACTCATTAGTGATAGTTTCATATCTTCTATGCGCGTTTAATTGTTCCAAGTATATTAAACATTATTCTAACTAGGTAGTATCTAGTATTTAGAGCTAAGCTTCAAAGATGGGATTTCACACTCAATTGGTGACATGGCCTTTGCCCCATGTACAAGATGGAAATGAGTAAATATTGTCATATTTTTTATAAGGGTTCAATATTCCATCGAGATGGGTACATCATTATATTCCAAATGTTCAACTTCCTACACACCATCCTTTGGAGCATGGTCTTCAAGTCCTTATTGACTAATTCTACTTAACCATTAGCTTGAGGGTAAAAAGGTCAAGAGAAATATTTCTCAAAAATGTGTTTCTTATCTAGCTCTATCATCATTTTGTTTGAAAAGTGACTTCCATTATTTGTGAAAATATTCTTGGGTATACCAAAATGGGACGTGATTTGATTAAACAAAAATTGTTTCACAGTTTCATTATCACACTTAAAGGTAGGAATGGCTTCAACCCACTTACTAAAATAGTATACATCCATAATAATATATTTATGGAAACTTGTCGATGTCAGGTTAGAGGTTGTAAATTATATCCCCCATTTTGCGAAGGGATCAATGATGATAACTTTCTAGAGAGGACAAGGATGTGTGCTCATTTTCCTGGTAAATTCCTAACAAGGATGGCATTTCATAACTGCTTCAACACATTCTTTGAAAATTGAGGTCCAAAATTAACCTACATGCCGCAAATATTTTGGGTTGTAGAAATATCAAATAAATGACCACCATAGGCTCCACCATGACAATCATTAAGAAATTTTTCTGCTTCCTCATGATTTATAGAATCTATTAGGATTCTATCAATCCCTTGATGATACAACATGTCTCCAATGATAACATAATCTCTTGCTTGGTGATGAATTTTACATCTCTCTTCATGAGAAGATTGATTATGGACCCTTTTAGTTTTGGGGTAAATCATGATGTTTACATGCTAGGGGTCATTTGAGATGATGATGAAGATATGTTGATCAAGAAATGGCTCATTTTCTATTGCCTCTTCACCATCTCGGGGAAGTTCTGACATTAACTTGAAGAAAGATAAGGACTTCTTAGATTTGGATGATGCAAAATCTAGATCAACTCCTGAAGAATAATAATACATTTATTATACTTTCCACCAACAATCCATTGAAACACGATATGTTGAAATGGATTGACATATTCATTTACAATGTTTCTTCTAAGGATGACATACTTCCTAATCCTTTGTACTACATGAATGATAACTAATTCCAACTTCTTAACATGAGAATACCTCAGTTGAGGACCTTCCATGTTCTTACTTAGGTAGAAAATGACATGTGAAACATAAGAGGATGCTGCCAAGAATAAGAGGAACTATATGTTATAATATAGAGGACTCAATAATGGGGTAGATATCAAATCCATTTTCAATGCATTGAAATTTTTTTGAGCATTATCATCCCTTTGAAATGTGACATGTTTCCTAAGTAGACACATGAAAACTTTTGTGATTTCAGTGTAGTTAGTGATGAATCATTGAAATAAATTATCCTTTCCTTGAAGGCTTTCTAAATGATGAAAATTATGTGAGGGAGGAAGTTGTACTATTTCCTCAACATTGAACGGATCTACCATTATACCATCCATTGAAATGTGAAACCTAATAACTGAGTCAATGCGATGCAAAAAATGCATTTTTGAGGATTCATACAAATCCTATAGTAACGAAATATATCAAAGATAGCCCTAATGTTATTGGGGTGATCCACCCTCTTCCCTAAATTTCCTTTTAGTTCATCTATATATGCCTCCACAATTTTTTTGATGTCATGAAAAGCATAAGACATAGCACATTGAAAAGTTTCTCGTTTATTTTTCAAACCAAATGGAATCTTCCTATATGAAAAGGTCCCCCAAGGGCATATAAACATGATTTTGTGCCAATATTTAGGTCATATTGGAATATGATTGTACCCTGAAAAACCATCCATAAATGATAATATCTCATTACCCGCACATTCATCGATGATTTGGTGAATGAATGGGGTAGTATAATTATCCTTACGACATGTTAAGTTCAAATCCCAAAAATCAGTACAAAATCTAATGTTCCCTTGTTTCTTATCCTTGGGTACTGAATTGGACACCCACTTAGTTAGAGGGACATGGATATGAAGTTTGCATAGAGAATTTTTTCTACTTATGCTTTTACAACAACATCTTTCCTAGGGTTTATTGGTATTACTTTTTGTTGAACTAGTTTAATTTTATGATATTTTTTTATCTCATGTTCAACAATAGATAGGTACTTACATGGAATTTATTTGTAGGACCAAGAAAAAATGTCTCTATATTCTTTAAATAACATAGTGTGTACTACTATCTCTTATGGTGAGAAATATACACCAATAAAGACATTTTCAATAACACCTGGGGTCTTTGAGATATTGATGGGAATGGTTGGTGAGATGTTATCCATGTCCCCTTCTACATACATGTGTGATGTAGTGATATGGATACCATACCACTCCATTGAACCTAGTTTGGTAATTATATTTTCATCAATCCTAACCTCGTTATTAGCAGGAAGAAATAATGCCCAATGGTGCATGTCTCTCCAAGGTATTTCTCATAAATAAATAGCCTTGATGATGGCCTCATCTGAAGGGATAAAAATTTCTAAGGGATCATGACATGGTAAAGAAATGATGGCCCAAATGGGTGTTTATTTCTGATCATCACATTCTATTTTGATAGAGTGATGATCCTAGTATGCATCTCTTATAACTATAGCTTGATAAGCAATCTCGGTTGCAGACAAAACCAATATAACTCTCCTACAACTACTTCCTTGTGTTAGTTCTAGTATTATACATGGGTCTTAAAAATAGGATGTCCTGAATTAGGACTTTTTACTTATGGAATTCATAGAAATATATGACATCATATGTATCAGAGCTGCATTGTTACTTAGTTGGGTTGAGTAAAATTGAATGATTTGATTAAAGTAAGATACATTCCCACACTGCATTTTCACAATCCTTCCCAAAGTGGCTTACTAGGATGGATTTGTCCCTATGTTATGAATGGACTCACTTCTATGGAAAAATAATTGATCAATAACGATTTTCTTTCCTTCTTGAGGAAATTTAATCACTCAAAATATCGAATATATCACAACCATATTAGAATGAGTCCAACTTCTACCTAGTAACATATTTTAATCAAGTGAAGAATCAACGATTCCCACTTCTACATTATTTTCTTTCCCCATAGTTCTATTAGGATATAGAGGATGATTCCATAATGTTGGAACAATTGACCATCGAATTCCTTTAACATAGTTACCGATGGAACCACTTCAAGTGAGAGAATGGATTTCCAACATGATACGGACATTACACAAGTGTATTATGCCTCATCTAAAATAGATCAGTGGATGTTTGACCTTTCAGTCAAAACTTGGATAAAAAAATTTCCCATGGTGATGTAGTCAAGGCTTTCAATTCCATAAATAAAATGTCAACAATTGACTTTCCAAAGGATCCCTGGTCCCTATATATGAAGCTAGGCTCTTCCATTGAGTAGGAAAACTCTGGAGAACTTTGAGGGTGGAAATTGCACAAGAATGTTGGTCCAAATATTACATTATACTATAATTTTGCACAATACATTCATTTCAATTGTACATGGAATTTTTCATAGCACCTTTCAATATTTTGGGCTTAATATCATTCATTGGTTTCTCTATGTGTAATGGTTGAGATGTTTAGGAATCAATAATTTCCTTTCCTTTTTATCCAAATGTGGTTGACTCATAGTTTCTATTCTTTATCTGGAGGTTCATTTCCCAATGACACATGAACAATTTGCTTTGGATTAGAGTACCCACTTTTGAGGAGGTACCATGGTTTCCATATTGCGAGGTTTTAGGGTTTGGACTAACAATAGCAATAATTTGTTGATGTTGCAGAGGGGATATATTAGTTAGCATGATTGGTTGCTTGGTAGCTTCCTATAATCATTTAGAAACTTCTAGTTTAGGATATAGGTAGTTCAAGTGATCCTCTATGCATAGGTTGCATGGGAAATTCTTCTATTTCTTACCCCCACTATCATTGTTATTTTTATTATTATTCATGTTATTCTTTCCCTTATTCCCATTTTTCTTATTCTTATTTTTCTTCCCTACAAGCCATTGATTTCCCTTACCATTAGTTGTCTGTACTAACAAGACGTATGCAAGAGGGTTAGGTTTGGTATTTTTTAAATTGGTATTCTTGGATATATATATATATATATATATATATATATATATATATATATATGCATTCTATTTTATTCCTTGATAAAACATGGAATTCTCAACTGAACCAATCACACCATTAGCATCAGTTCCAGGAGTTGGTTTAGTTGGATTGGTATCTTCTCAAGGAGTAGTATGAAGAATCTCGTACAACATTATGAACTAGAGTATACGAAGTCAAGTTGTTGAGCCTTGATAATGGCTTTGTTTTCTATTTTTATTACAAAGAGAGACACATCCTTTGCAATGACTTAATGAACCAATCAGTTAAAAACTCATAAGGAATGTGTGACTTTATTAAAATGTGTCTCCTTCTTCATTCGTGACTGTGTTCAAGGATGCGCATGGAATTATATTGTCTAAATGAATTCAATTGTTTTATGCCAGCCTCATAATGGACCAGTAACTAGAAGTGATTTAATAATTTCATTTCAATTGCATTGAAGTTCTAAAAGTAATATTGTGGTAACTCAATGTACGACTTTGTTGTTAACCCTTTTAGGGTGTTTTGGAAGAGATTCAACCTAATGAAATCATCCATAAAGTATTTTGAAGAACAACAAAATTGGAATTACATCAAATGGTTTTATAGATCTTCTTTAAGCTTCCCTTCAAACTTAGGTATGTCTGAAGGAAGTTTGGTAGGGATAGGAGGCCATCTAGGATTGTGTAACACCAGGTCATTGGTTAAATTCATCAGATATAACAAGTTCAAAGTATCTAAGAAGGGTATATTTGTCCATGCTATAGAATTCCAAGCCTGAGGATAATGTTTCCTCATTATTTCATACCGATAAAGTATTGGCCTGGTATATAGGGATTTCAAGGAATTGTGAAAGATTGACTATATTGTCCAAAGTTTTGATTCTCATTGAATTGTGTTTGTATAAATGGTGTTAAAATTATTCTAGGTATCCCCCCCAATGAATGGTTGGATTCCTTGAGAAGTGTTATCATTTTTAGGGTTGACCGTGTTCATCCCTCCTACCCTAGATGAAGGAACATTTCCTTGGTGCATATTATTCCCCAGAAGAAACCATGCGTTAGTTCCCCCTATTCTAGAATTAATTGTATCGCTTTGTGGTACATTTTTCCCTAAAAGAGAATTTTCATTCATACCTCCCATTCCTTGGAAATGGATTCTCATTTGAAGTAGGACGAATCCAGGAATAACCTTACTTACCATGGAAGGGTTGTGCGTGGACATATTTCCACTATAGGGTGGGAAAGCATAATGCTAAACTAATAGATCACTACCATGGGTAGTAGTGTTCGTTGAAGTGGAAGGGATATTATAATTCATATGTTGGAACATGTTGGTACCTAAGGAATAATAGGATGAAAGATACTATATATTGATTAGGATCAAAATTTCTAGATATTAGAGTTAAATTTGTGTGAAATTATGATATGAATTACTCGTTTCTTGAATATATCTATGAATAAGGAATTATAAAGTGTCTTTGAACAAATAACATCATTTTAGAGGAATTTTGTAGAGTATTACAATGCTTTGAATATGAATGGATATGGACTTAGAAAATGGGAACAATTGAAAACATCAGAGGTTCCTGCTGGCCAATTCTTTTATCTTTTATGGAAGAATAAATGTACTAAGCTTCATTGAAAGAATTCAAGAGTTTTTAATAAAACATATGAACCTCTCATGAATTTATATGAATTTTTTGGTAGCATGCCATACAAATAAACAACAAAAAATGAGAACTTCATATACAACTGTTCACATAAAAATCCTGAAACTGTTGAGAGATCAAAGAAAAATGAAATCTTTGTTAACAATTTCACATTCAACATTTTTTGTATTGACAACAAAAATAGGGTCGAACTTGTTGCGCAAAGATTTATTATCATATCATGAAAGAGTTACATATACTGGAATAGGTGTGGAAAAACTGGAAGAAGGATAATTCATAGAGAAATAAAACATCTCTGCAATTACTCTATAATCTTTATCTCATAAGAATATGTTACATACAAAATGTTTCAATGACTCAAAAATAACTAAAGGGCCTCTAAAAATTACCATCCCCGAATAAAAAATTTGCATTACATTATATAGGATTCCATATGTAACCAAATTTTGTTTGTCTTTAACTGCTTTGTAACTTCCCCTTAGGCTTGTCACTTTCAAATTACCTTTGCACCTGCTTAGCATGTTTTACTCTTCTATATTTTCTTACTTGTGTTGTTATTTTTTCCTCTAGCTTGAGATGATTTTCCTCTCATATATAGATTTATTTGTAAATCTGGTTTCCCAACTGATTGACCTACTATTTGGGTCATTGGAGGTATTCCTACTTGCCTCATCATCTGAATGATAACTTGTCCTCTTGGTGCCATGAAAGCTAATGGAGTGCGATAGCCTACAAACTGTCTTGGAAATTTAGGGATTTGTGGTCCTATTGGAATCTCTAGTGATGAGCTGGAGGTTTACCATGTAGCTTTTGCTTGAGGTGGAGAATCGAGATATGAATTTATGATTTTTAAACACTAATTGCCAATCCTTACCCATTGAAATGTGATGATATTTCAAGGATTGTAGGGCTATTTCAGTATCTATTATGTTCATATGATATGGGTCCCATATATTTCAATAAACTTATTAATTGGATCCATATTTGGAACTTAGGATTTATCTTGTCAATAACTTAATATCTAGTTGTTACTCCTTCCAACACTTCAGCTTGGGGTACTTCATTTATTTTTTGGATCAACTTTGATTGGTATTCTTCCATGGGGTAAATTTCTCCATTCCCATCCCAGGCATGTGCAATACAAATTGTATGACCTCATTGAACATGCTTTTCAAAGAAGTTATGTTATCAGATAAGGCTCTTATATTATTTTGATTTCTCTTCAACAAATTCTCTTTCATAATCATTTTCCTAACCACTTTAACTAACTGTGCTTTGTTTGTGATTTGCAACTTTTCCAACTTCCTTTTAGTTTTGTTGTTCAAGTAGTCAATTACTTATTGTTCCTTCTTAGGCATGGATCCTAGCTTTGTTTAAACTTTATTTGCACATTATTGGGATGATTTGTATGTTTCCAATGTTTAAATTATTATGCCATTGATCTACAGGTAATGAGTGCAATTGAATTGTATTATTATGCAGTGGAATTGAATGAAAAATACACACTGAACAAGACAAATTTCATAAAAAAATAATAAGTATTGCTCAGTAAAATTACAGTTTTATCTTCATTAATCCCAACAGTATACAACTGTGTTACATAAAGGATAATTTGAATCATGTGGATATGATTCGAATCTACCAACTCAATCTGACTGCATGGCTAACTATAAGTGTCTAAATCACTGTCAGAGTTCACTAGTATAACTCCAGGTGTCTAATTCAGTATCTCAATCTGTTATAATCAGTTAAACTGATGTGGTAGTTGAGAATTAGGTGAGAATAGGCACCTTACCACATGCATCCATGAAATACTGGTGCTAACTGAATTGGAGGAAATCTAATTGAATGTAATTGGACCATAACTTAGCTTAACTAGTTACCAACTACCAACAACTAAAGGAGGTTGGTGGTGGCACTCCTAGTGGATCCTAAATTTTAGGGATTGGTCTCAGAGGCACATAAACTAATGCATGAAGGTGAATTCAGTTGTAGTTAACCTCTATATGTATTCCCCACACTCTAGTGACTGGTACTAGTGGCACCAATATCCCAAGTGGACCGAATGGTGCTAGTGGACCAAATATTAATTAATTACTCCTAATTTAGGAAAATATAATCTAATAAACAAGTACAGACAAGGTAAGATTATAAATCCTAACACCCCCCTTAATGCTAACTTGGAAAACTGTGGGCCTTGGTAACAAGGACAAAAGTAACCCAATTACAATCTAAAAGAATTGAAAAATATTGCTTAATAAACTGAGGAAATATGGGAAAACCACATGGGAAAAAACCCACCTCAAGACAAGCAGGAACATGAAATACAAGTTATTCTTAGGAGAAAAAAACTTCCTCTTTGGGAAATAACTTGCAAAAAATATGTTGCAATTTGCAGTAGCATGGTTCTTCTGCGCAGCAACATCCTGAAGCTGTGCATGTGAACCTCTCAATTTCCTTTTGAACTGATGGATGTATTATGTGTTTATTCTTTCCAGAAGAGGAAAGGAATGATAAAATTTCTTCTTCTGTGGACCAAGTGAGTGATCATTCACTATCATTAGGTAGCATTTTATTGGAACCTTGTTGCACTACTCTGTAGGGAGCGAATCTGTGAGAGAGAGAAATATGCTCATTCTAATACTAGGACCTTTTTCTCCTCTATCTTCTGGATTCCTAGCACCATCCCAAGATGCATCAATGATATTTTGGGCCCATTTAGGCTTAGGAATTTGGTTTGGAATGGTTGTTGGATCTAGATCTAGAATATCATGAGGTTCAACCTCAATACCAAGATCATGTTGATCTTGTTCCTATTCATCTGAATCTGAAACATGTGACAAATCATCACCATCAAAAGGTAGTGAAAGAGTGGTTATACCTTCTTGTGATTCTAATGGTGGTGGCTCAAACAACTGATCTTCTTCAAACTGAAAAACTGCGCTCAATGAAGCATTTCCTAGTTGCAACCTCCATCAACTTGTATGTTTTTGCATCCTCTACATATCCTAGCAGTATGCATTTGCTACTCTCAGCCTGGAAGGATTTTATCTTATCAATGGGTATTCTGGCACATGATTTGGAACCAAAAAATATCAAGTGAGAGTCATTAGGATTATTCCCATGCAGTGCTTCGAATGGAGTGTCCCCAACCACTCATTTTTGAGGCACTCTATTATGTATGTATGAAGCATAGCTTACATCTTCTTCCCAAAGAGAAGGAGTAAAATTTTTGTCATGGAGAAGACATGCTTCTATATCCTTCAATGATCTATTCTTCCTCTCAGCCACACCATTCCATTGTGGTGTGTATGGAACTGAATGTTCCATTCGAATCCCCTCTTATTCACAATACTGTTGGAAGTATATTTTAATGTATTCACCTCCATTATCTGATCTTGTAGATTTGATCTTTTTCCTGAAAGTATTCTCAATCATAGCTTTAAAAAATTTACAAATTCCAAATACTTATGATTTCTGTTTCATGAAATATATCCCGCTGAACCTAGAACAATCATCAATAAAAGTAAGGAAATACCTAGAACAATTAATTGATTTTGTAGGAATTGGTCTTGACACATCAATGTTAATAAAATCAAGTATAGAGGCAGCTCTATGTGCCTTCCCAAATTCTTACCTCTTCTCTGTATGATTACCTACCAAGAAACCAGGACATACTCCATCAGAAGTTTGGATGAGAGGCAAGCCTTCAACCATTTTATCATTCTATATTTTCTAGGGATATTTGAAATTGAGATGCCCAAATCTCTCACACCATATCTTGATAGTGCTTTTAGGATGAGTCAATAGAGTTGTAGGAGGCGAAACAGGAAAAAAATGTGAGAACTCATAAGCCTTAGTGGCATGATGGGAAATACCTTTCACTATGATCTTTCTCATAGTTTTTTTTTCTGTGATTTCAACTGAGTCAGTGTCAAATGTAACTCTCTTAAGAGAGACTCTATGGGTCATCTGATAAACAAACAACAAATTTGCTGCAAGAGAGGGAACATAGAGAACATCCTTGAACTCACCATGTTGTATTTTAACTAAGCCTCTCCCGACAAATGGGATTTGGGAGTCATCTCCCATGACACTTTGAGTTCCTCTTGATAGAGTGAGAGTGGAGAAGGATTCCTTGGAGGAAACCATCTGGTTGGATGCTCCAAAATCAATCAAGTAATATTTTGACCGAGTAAGGCCTGACTTCAAGGCATGGAATCTCTCATGATTTTCTATCTTTGGTCCAACATTAGACTTATTTGCTCCTTATGGAAGGGAAATGTTGTTGTGTTCAAGAAAGGAAGACAACTGGTTGATCTGTTTCTTCATGAACTGGATTTGAGGATGAAAACTCATCATACAATAAGGACACTTAGTATTTTCAAACTTTTTCTTCTTCTTGGAGCCTAAAGCTCCTTCAGAATGATTCTAACTCTCTTTTGGCTTCGAATTATATGCTTCAGGTTCCTTCCCCTTGTGATTACATTTATCTTATGCATTGGTTGAGTTTGATATCAGAAGATCTTGGTTCTTGGAAGTTTGTAGGACTCCCATTTGGACCAACTTATCCTTCTCTTGTATTAAAGACTCGACAAAGCTATCAAGTGAAGGCATATTCCAATTAGGGATGGAATGTGTTCTAAAATAGAAGGTAGAGACGAAGAAAAAATACTCAGAACCATCCTTGTTGAGAACAAATAGCACAAGATTCTCATCCTTCCTCTATATTCCACATTTCTTACATTCTAGTGCTAGAGACTTGGATTTTGTGAAAAACTGTTGGATAGTCTTGAAATTGCTAGGTTTCAATGATATTAGCTCATTATCCAAGATGTGTACCTGAAGCTCATCTTGTTTTACAAACAATAATTAGAGATTCTCCCAAGCTTCTTTGGAAGTATTCAATCCCTCAAGATGAAATAGGAGATCCCTAGAGATGTGAGCACAAAGGAAGCCAAAATATTCATCCAACTGGTTCAAGAACTTGTTTTTCTCAGTAGGATGATGAGGTTCTGTATCTCTTCCCATATTCATCCTACACAGGCCAAGCTTGCTCAAGGATATGTGCATATCTTCCCTCCAATCAACAAAGTTAAAGGGTGTTAGTATTCGGGGTAAGAAAGCAGGAGAATCCATCAATTTTTCCTTCTGATCAATCAATTCTTCAATTGCGATACATAGCACCTGTAAGAAACCACTGTAAAATAAAAAAAAATCACACAATGTCAGAATCAATCCTTCCATCTAGACATGTACACTTTCGCAGGGTTCGTCATGCCCACATAGACTTCTCTAAACGAATCCAGAGTTAGAAATGCACACTTTGCAGGACTTATGTGGAAACCCAACTACTTATGGTGTACAACAGAGAATGGAAAGACTCACTGCTTACCTGAGTAGGATCTGATACCATGTTTAAATTATTTTTCCATTGATCTATAGGAAATGAGTGCAATTGAATTGTATTATTATACAATGGAATCGAATGAAAAATGCACACCGAAAAAGACAAATTTCATAGAAAACTGATAAGTATTGCTCACTAAAATTACAATATTATCTTCATTAATCCCAGTAGTATACACCAATGTTACATAAAGGACAATTCAAATCATGTGGATATGATTTGAATCTACCAACTTAATTTGACTGCATGGATAACTTGAAGTGTCTAAATCACTATCAGAGCTCATTAGTCTAACTCCAGATGTCTAATTAAGTCTCTCAATCAGTTATAATAAGTTAAACCAGTTAAAATGATGTGGTAGGTGAGTAGTAGGTGAGAATAGGCGCCTTCCCACATGCATCCATGCAATACTGGTACTAACTAAACTATAGGACATATAACTGAATGTAATTGGAACATAACTTAGCTTAACTATTTACCAACTACTAACAACTGAAGGAGGTTGGTGGTGGCACTCCTAGTGGATCCTAAATTTTAGGGATTGGTCTCAAAGTCACATGAATTGATGCATGAAGGTGGAGTCAGTTGCAATTAACCTCTTTATGTGTTCCCCACACTCTAGTGACCGGTACTAGTGGACCCAATATTAATTAATGACTCCTAAGTTAGGAAAATATAATCTAATAGACAAGTATGGACAAGGGAGGATTATAAATCCTAACATATAGCTCATCTTAAATTACTTCAGATTGTTCCTAGTTTTTCATGAATAGTTAGGATATGCTATCCCAGAGGTATTGATTTGATTGTTACACTGAAATATTGTCATCTTGATCCATGTCTTAACCTTGTTCCTAATCCCTAAAGTTTCCCTAGATAAATTGGACTAATTATGAGGTTGTTCCTACCACCCCCCCCTTCTAGGAAGGTCAGTGCTCTTCATCCTAAGGAAAGGTGCACCATCCCCATGTTGGCACCCTTTCTTCCTTTTCAAGGAGCACCACTAGCACTATTTTCCCTCATGCAAGGTGCGATATCCCCTCTCTGTTTCTCTGTCTCCTACAGCAAGGTGTGCCATGGGTCTTTGGAGCGATAAATTAGAAGCTTCAAGGCCCTTCTCGAAGTTGGATGAGGTGGAGTATCATCCCTAGATTCTAAGTGAGGTGGCATTCAGTTCCCTAACCCAATGGGATGATGCCTTAGACTTATCCTCTTAATATTCAACCTCCTATATCCCTTTAGCCTTTATAATTGAACCCTCTCTCCATTGTGAAGGGAGGAAGGACCAAGGAAGGAATCCTTATGCTATTGGATTAAATTCTGGTATTGAGGCAAAGTTGAGTCAGTTGTGTTGGAAAAGAGATTTTGTGTGAGAATTTGAGTTGTGTGAGTGTGTCAAATACCTTATGGAGACAAAGATATTGAAATCAAGTCTTTGGTTGTAGATTTCTCTTTTCATTTTGATTAATACAAAAGTGTTTCCCTTTCCCATATATGATTTGTGTGAACATCAGTCATTTATTATTAGATTCCTTAATCACTAATATGGATTATTAATCTATCTTGTTACTGTTATATCATGTATAGTTTCTAATGTTTCTTTGTAGGTATTATAGATCGCATGAAGGATAGTGAAACAATGGCTAGAGTTTCTATATTTGAGGTAAAAGAGTTATTTTCAAGTAGATTGATTATCCAATGAGAGGATATATTGTCGTGAGTTTTTGTTCTAGATTTGTACCACACAAGCTAGAGGAACAAGCAGTGTTCGCATTGGTTGAAGGATTCCTAAAAACAAATTTAGTGACCATACTAGGGATAACATAGATCTGATTTCATTTGTATTTTATTTCATGTCTCTTCAGTAATCCTTTTTCGAGCCTCTAGAGACCCTCCTACCTTTGGATTTTGTATTTTGAAAGTTTCTTGGACCTCCTTGACTCTTTTTGGGATTAGAATTACACCTCTATCCCTTCTCCCCTAGGAAATATATCCTCTCTCGCTCTTTAGTGCACCTAGGTAGTGTATACAGAGCGCCACTGTCGTGTTGGAACTCTTTCCCTTAAGATAAAGTGTTCCACTCGCACTCTTTCCATGTGTAGTAAGTGTGCCAGCCCCTCTCTAGCACTCTGGTGCAGTGTGGTAAGGTGCGCCAACCCTTCAAAACTCAGATATCAGCTCAAATTTCCTTCATTTTTGGATTTTGGTTTGATGGATTGTGGTTTGTAGGCTACATATCATAGTCATAGAGCCCCTTGGTCTAGCATTACCTCTGTTTGGAGTGGATTGTGTTGAGTTTGGGATATTTTACTAGTCAAGTGAGTGACTTGGTTGTGGAGGGAAATTTCAATCTCCCACCTGTTGGTTCAGTATTTCCATCCCTAATCACATTACCATATCTTTTCATATCTTTTCATACTGTTAGATATGATCTCCAAACCCTTCCTCCACCCTCAATCATTTAGTTTTGGTTGCATTTTGGTAGATTTGAAGCAATTCTTGAGTGTCTTGGAGTTGTTTGGATGCTTTTCATATTCCTTTTGATTTTTGAATGATTGGAGTGTTGTAGATATGGAAAGATTTTAGTTATCAAGTTTCATTTTGATGCATGCATTTGAAAATCAAAGTGCTTTTCTCCTTTTTTTCACACATTGTTAATATTTGTCGCAACTTTGATTTCATTGTGCTTTTTGGACTATTAAAGCATAAAGTTAGAATAATTGCACTATAGGAAGGAATTATTCATTTCTTTTCTTCTCATGTTCATGTTGGTTAAAAAAGAAAGGTCTTTCCCTACCTTAGGTATATTTCATAAAAAAAGAAATCTGCCTTGTCATGTAGCTAGGGTTTGCATTCCTTTTACATTTCCTGTCTACACCTCATGCATCCACTTAAGCACATAAGATAAAATAAACACTAGCTTAGGATTAAATTAATATAGTAACTATGTGTAAGTTAGATATGTGTTCCAGCATCTTTAAGCATGGCATTTATCATTATTTTCCTACACTGCATCCCAAGGGTGTGTAGTTCTTCCACGTACCAACATGTATATTGAATGGATTTTCACGTACCTTCAGGTATATAGAAAAGTAATTCACATACTTGGTAGTATATCGAAAGGATCCTATTGAGAAGATGTGCATTAGACAACAGCACTATGGAGTTGAGATCCCTATACCTAGTGTATATTGGGATACCCTCTTAGGATTCCTCTGACCAACTAAGTTAACCTTTTTTCCATCTTTTTATCACAATACACAGAGAACAACACTCAGGGAGATTAATACGCACGTTCCATCCAGGTATTCGAGTATTCAGGAAAGGGTATGGTCCCAGTCTTTTTTGTCATGTTTTACCATTGGACCCTACAATATATAGCGAGTTGTGGTGCCTTGATAATCCCATGAGAATCCTGAATTTTGATCCACTCCTATTCACATAATATTTCTTGTTTCTTTTATACTTGAGTAGTGTTTGATTTGTGTGGTAATTTATACACTCTTAAAGAATTTATATATGGGATACTCTCCTAGGACCCCCATCCAATAGACGTCTTTTCAATGTATGTATTTTTTTTCTCCCCCTTGCGGAGCTGTTGGTCCTCCCTTTATGGCCATTTTGAGTCTTCCCAGATTGACTATAGGATTACATGTATGGTTATTCTTAAATCCTATTATACCAAATAAAAATTTCATGTCGGATCATGGTCCTTCACTGCATGATAATAGACCTCATGTTAACCCTTCTCCTTCTTCCTCAAATGTTTAATCAACTTCCCTTTCTTCCTCTTCACCTGTTGAAAACTATGATGTTAGTAAACGGGTGGGTAAGAAGAAGAAAAAAAGGAAGGCTCAGAAGAACAACAGTAAGCAGAAGGTCACAACTCCAACCTCTGATCGTTATGTTGGAAAACCATAAGCCATTTATTACAATGCTGAGAGTGTTGATTTTCCCACAAGAACACCTCGTAAGCCTAAGTTCCCTTGTAGAATTTGCAAGGGTGACCATCTTCTTAAATTTTGTCATGGTCTGTCCTGGGGTTTAGAAGTCTGGTCTGAGGCTTCCCATCACCCCATGTCATCAGTCTCTGGTCTTGTTATTGATGATACCCCATCAACCAATGACTCTATCGTTAAGATTCAAAAGGCCATATATCCTTTATTGATATGTAAGGACATGCACCTTACTTACCTTTTTCCTCTTATGGATGAAGCTGCTAAGTTGTTTGAATATTTTATTTTTCCTCAATAATGGTTTCCAATAGGTTATCGTAAGTTGTCCCTTGACATTATGTTTGTTGATAAAGTGATTGATCCAACTTCACCCTTGTTCGATCCCAATATCCTTTTGGAGATTGAAGTTAAAGTGGTAGATTCAATGTCATCACTTCATGATCCCACTATTTCATCAGAGAGTGTTGAGATAGAAGTAGTCATTTTGACATAATATTTTTCTTGCCCCTCTCTTCCAGTTGAGAGTGAACTGAAACCCATTGAAGTTTTTGTAGTTAGTTCCAATTGTTCTATGTAAGAGGAAATTTTGTCTCTTTTGACAGAACCCTCTCCAAGTAATGAGGTTATTTCGTTTGACTTGAGTAACCTAACCGAATCTCATCTTCATTCAAGTATCCCTTTCCAGATATCTGTGTGAGTTACTGCTAAGAGCATACTCCACACTCTTGTTGATGAAGGGGCTTCTATTAGTATTCTATCCTCAACTTCTTGGAAAGACATAGGCTCTCCTCCATTAGTGCTAGCTACCGATTAGATATTGGCTTTTAATTGAAAAACTATTGCACCTTTAGGAATACTTCCTCATTTCCCTATTACTTTAGGAGGGAAAACTGTCTACATTGATGTTATTTTAGTTGAAGGTCCTTTAGATTTTAATCTGCTCCTTGGGTGTGATTACATTTAGACCATGAAATATGTAGTGTCTACACTCTTTCAAGTGATGTATTTTCCCCGTGATGGGAATATTGTGGCCATTGATCATCTTTCCTTTTTTAAAACATGATCATCTATGAATTCTAGTCATCAAATCTCCTTGAATATCCTGCATGTTCTTATGGTTCCTTCCCCTTCACTTGCCATGTCTCTTGCCCCTGAAAATTGTGACAATGTTCAGTTGTTTGAAAACCATAGCTTCTTCTCCGCATGAGGAAGCTATGGGGGCATGTCTCCTATAAGGGGGAAACCCACCAACCTCTGGACATCATGTTGGATACAAAATTTCAGCGAGCATAGTTCCTATTCTTTGTCAAGCTCCTTAAAAAATAAAATAGATTCCCTCAAGCACCGTTATTCTCTATTTCAAGCTTGCATAAAAATAAAACAGGTCCCCACAAGCACAATTATTCTCTATTTCAAGCTTGTTTAAAAATGAAACAGGTCACTTTGAGCAGTGTTTATTCTTGGTTTCAAGCTTGTTAAAAAATAAAACTAACCTTGAGCACGGTTCCTATTCTGTGTCAAGATCATTAAAAAATGAAATGGATACCCATAAGCATAGTTATTCAATGTTTCAAGATTGCGTAAAAATGAAGAAGGTCCCCTCAACCATAGTTAGTCTCTATTTCAAGCTTGCGCAAAAATGAAACATGCCATTTTGAGAAAAGTTCCCTTTTCGTGCCAAGCTCGTTTAAAAAATGAAACAAATTCTTCCATCGTGTCAAGACTCATTATTTGAACCTTCATTTCATCTTCTTGTAGCACTTGATCCTCTTTCTTCCTCTATTTTCGGTGAACCTTGTCCTATAATAACCCAAAATTTAGTTAGAAAAGAGAAAGTAAATGAAATGAAGCTTGGGGGACATGTACCCTACCTCCATTTTGAGCATGTTTCCTCTTAGTTTCGAGCTTGATAAACCATGAAATGATATTTTTAGTATAGTTCCTATTCTGTGTCAATCTCGTTAAAAAATGAATTAGATGTCCTAGGCATTCTTTCAACCGATCTTCGAGCTCGTTAAAAATTGGAAGATGGTGTTGAGCTTAATTTTCATTTTTCGTGCTCTGGTTAAAACATGAAAAGTGGTTTGAGCTTACTTTATCACTTTTTCGTGCTCTGGTTAAAACATGAAAAGTGGTTTGAGCTTACTTTATCGATTTTTCATGCTCTGTATTCAAACATAAAAATGTTTACAAATGCCTTTTATACCTTCGGCGTGCTCGTCAAGAACTTAGTGAAGAGGTGTCAAGTGTACTTTTACTATTTTTTAGACTCGTTAAAATTGGATTGTGGAAAAAAGAACCCTAATAGAGTCCTCTTTAATATCTTTTTGGACTTTTAAAATGTGAAAATATTATCGAGTGAGCTTGTCTTCTTCACGCTCATAAAAGGACCTAAAGATTCATCTTCTTGGTGATAGTTCACCCCTTTTTTCGAACCAAGTGGAACTGCTTATGAAAAAGTTATACTCCGAGCAATCATGACTGGAGGAATTCTCCTAGGCATTTTTTTATACTTTTTCGGGCCTTAGGGATTAAATTTACAAAAAAGTCAATTTTGGAGTCTTCGTAGTGATTTCAGACTCTCTAAATATGAAATGATGAATGAGTTTACTTTCACCAGGCTCACAAAATTAAACAATGAAGGACCCATTCTAGGAATGAACCCCTCCTTTTTCGATTTTATAAAACATATGAGAATGGACTCATCGCTTGATGAGATACAACAAGTGTTTGTTACCCTCTTTAAACTCGTAAAAAAAAAAGAGGTACTTGTCCTTAGTGATGGGGAAATTAAGGAAATAGTTTGTGTTTCATTGTAATTATGACAATACATAGTTACTCTTGAACATGGCACTCATTTGCATATGCATTTCATTACTTGGTTATTTTGTTTGTCTTCGGGTCTTGTTAATTCCATCAGTCTTCTTGCTCATTTGAGTTGTTCAAGAATACTCTCGCCATCAATTGAATTGGGTGATTGGTAACATTCTTGTCAAATCAATACTTACAATTCATGCCATGACCATGTTCAACATAGGTTTGGTCATCTGTTCACTTTTTGCAGTCAGTTTACCTTCTATCATGTTGGTCATATCTAAGTCAGTTTTGTACATCACTCTGTTTTTTGGTTTATTCTAAAACATCTATGATCATGTTTTGTGTCGATGATGGGGGATTCATCATGGCCCTCCTTCAAAGAGTCTATTCATGTTGACTTCAATGCCTCATCCAGGAATTATACTTAGAAACCAATAAAAGTACCTTGGGCCTGCATGCCTTAATGGCAAGTTACTTCACATTCAACATGAGTTTACATCATTAACTCTTGATTGAAATATCCTACCGAGTGTTCGACTTCAAGTACTTTATTCACATTTGGGAGGATGTACTGAGATACCTTGGGAATCATTGACATCAATGGTGATTTCCCTTGCACTTGTTAATAATTTACATCAATGACTAGTAATCAAGTGGTTTCTATCATGATCGACATCAAGACATTGTAATCGCATGGTTATATTTGTATCATTGTAGGTTCGACTTGAAGATGATGGGTTATCTGGTACCTTACCCAGGTTGCGATGGAGTTTGTTTGAGTCTTATTACACGAATCCACTTTTTATTAGTCATGGTTTTATTATAATCTCATCATAGATCTACAATTGTGTCTAGTAGCCATGATTGTGTTCAGTCCATCTCTATTACTGTGGATCTACATTGTATTGGTCGACATCCATGTTAAGAGTTTTGTGAGATTTGAATCAGTCGTACTATAGCATCTTCCATGCAACATCCTTCCCTTTTATTTATTCACTTTGAAAATAATTCACCTATCGCATTCATTTAACTTCATGATTTGGGGGGGATTTCATTACACCAAACTCTTGTCATCTTGATCCATGTGTCAAACTTGTGCCTAATCCCTAAATTTTCCCTAGCTAAAATGGAATGATTAAGAGGTTGTCCTACCCCTTTTCCCCCCTCTAGGAAGGCTGACACTCTTCCTCCTAAGGAAAGGTACGCTAACCCCCTATTGGCACCCTTTCTGTCTTGTCAAGGAGTGCCACTGTCACTCTTTCCCCTCATGTAAGGTGCGTCAGCCCCTCTCTGGCACTCTGTCTCCTACAACAAGGTGTTCCAAGGGTATTTAGAGGGAAAAATTGAAATTTTTGAGGCCCTTCTCGAAGTTATATGAGGTGGAGGATCATCCCTAGATTCTAGGTAAGGTGTATTTTAGTTCCCTAACCTAGTGGGAGCATCCCTTAGACCTATCCTCTTAATATTCAACCTCCTCTATCCCTTTAGCCTTATAAATTGCACCCTCTCTCCATTGTGAAGGGAGGAAGGACCAAGGAAAGCATCCTTATGCCGTTGGATTGAAGTCTGGTATTGAGGTAAAGTTGAGTGAGTTGTTTTAGCAAAGAGATTTTGTGTGAGAATTTTAGTTTTGTGAGTGTTTCAAACACCTTGTGGAGACAAATCTATTGACATCAAGGATTTGGTTGTAGCTTTCTCTTTTCATTTGTATTAATACAAAAGTGTTTCCCTTTCCCATATATGATTTGTGTGAATATCAATCATTTATTATTAGATTCCTTAATTGCTAATAAGTATTATTAATCTATCTTGTTACTCTTATCCCATGTCTTGTTTCTAATGCTTCTTTATAGGTATTACAGACCGCATGAAGGATAGTGAAACAACTACCATATTTTCTAGATTTGAGGTAAAAGAGTTATTGTTCAAGTAGAGTGATTATCTAGGGAGAGGATATACTACTATGACTTTTTATTCTAGATTTGTACCATACATGATAGAGGAACAAGAAATTTCCACACTGGTTGAAGGATTCCTACAAACATTTATCTCCTAAGTAAGTTCTCTCCCTCAACATCGAAAATTGAGATTGGTAATTTGACTTTTAAGTTCAGTCACTTCAGACTCTAAGTATTAACTATAATCTTCCTTTTTACTAATTGCAACTTCAAACTCCAAAATCCTTTCATATTTTTTACTCACCTCAAATTAAAAAATTTTGATATTTATATCTTTGTCACCTGGATGCTAAGCTAGGGTATATTCCTCCATTAGATCAATCACGTCTATGTTTGCAACTTTATTTTTAGGCTCTTTTATATGTTGTTCTTCTTCTACTATAAGATTCCTTTCTACTTTTACCTTGGGAGATGATTCTTGTGCATTAGTATTAGTACTAAGGGATGTATTTCTCAATTTCATGGATGATATATGCATTTGTAGCTCAATTATATGTCTTTCCTCTCCTTTGCCAAGTTTTTGTATTCCACCATACTTGCATAAACATGCTCTTTTTTGTTTGAACTTGCCTTAGTTTAGGTGTTTGAACTGGATGGGTGGTAAGCATATTTAATTTCTTCTTTAGAAGTGTTATTTCATTGTCCTTTTGAAACATCGGTGATTTAACATGGGTTGCATTTTATGTATTAGCCCCTAAGAATAGGATCTAGTTCTATAATGGTGACCTACTTGGCCCTAGTAGTCCACTTTTCTACTTTCCATAATTGTTCAAATTTATCTAGGGTCAATCGCAATTTATTTTCTATCTTAGTTAATTTTAACACTTCTGCACATATCATGTCACTATCCTACCTATAAAAAATTAACTTATCTAGCATTTCTAATTTCTTCAAGTCCACTGTATGCTTCTGTTCTCTTCAATAATTGAGACTAGCAGGACTTGGCTCTTTAGGATCTACGACAGAAAATGTAAAAGTGCCATCTTGATTATGTGCCACTTTGAGGAGTCTCTTTTTTACTGTTGGTATTTTCTTCCTACCATCACTTACTATTTTCATGTGTTTCTCTCTTATCACTCTATACCTTGTTTGAAGATCCATTATTAATGGTATAGGTCCCGATGAAGGGGATAATTGCAACCCTTGAGGAATTATAAACTATAAATATGAGTAGTGAGTATATCTAATTGGTTGTACTCCTGTGTTATTTTATGGTTATGGTATCAATTCTTCCAACTCCCTTGGGTTCTCTTCAACTCCACCCTTTCTCGCTACTGCTTGATCTGCCACCTCAACTTTTGATCTACCTTTATTTGTTTGGGGACCTTAATCAGGATGATATACCTCCATATCTATCTGTATCTCATCTTCTCCTCTCATTTTCCATGCTAATTGTTTTGAATTACCTTTCTCTTCTAATATTTTCTGAATTGCAAGGACTTCCTCCTAGCTTTCTTAGTTTTCAATATTCTCCCACTCTAGTTTAGGCATACATTCATAAGGAGTAATATTATTGGCTATTCTTTACTTAGATATAACCTGGTGAGGATCATATTGTCCCCTCTCTGCTTTCTCAATATTCAACTGGATTAGGAAACATTCCATATATTGTATTGGATTTAACCCTCTTATTTGGAAGGGTCCTACTTCTTTAGGTAACATGAATTTTCTGTGCTAATTTAAATGTATAAAATTCATATCATCTAATATGAATCTTTGCCTTGAATATTCCATGGAAAACACTCTAGGTGTAAGCAATAATGGGAACTTGTAGAGTTCTTCCTGAAAAACCATATCTTTTGATGATTGTGCATTTATCATATAATATATAGTCTCCCACTTTCATGTTAGGAATGAATTGTAGAAATATTTTTCACTATGAAAACATCCTTGGGGGAGTGGAACCATGTATCAAAATATAAGCTATCTTCATGTCTTCTTTGGTAAATTCTAGGTAGTTAGACTTATCAAATCTTCTTAAAAACATGTCATTCCAATCATATATAGGGAAATGATCTCCCTTTTCATCCGAAATAATTAAGTTTCAACATTTTAAATGTTCAAAATTATGGTAGATGAACATAAATAACAAGTAGGAAGGATACCTAAACTATTCTAATGATGAGAAATATTATAATTATTCATGTATTTTTTGAGCTAGGAAACTACATACATCAAGTTTTGGAGAGAAAATTCCTAGTGCAGGGTTTAGATTGAGAAGAAAACCTAAGATATTATCATCAACTAGTTTTTCATATCCATGTTCGAAAATAGTGCATATTAGTGAAAGGGCCTTCTTGGAGATATCAAAAAAACACTATAGTACTACATGGAGTTGGGGATTCATGGATTGCAAATCCATTTTCTAGGTGTTTAGACATGAATTGATTCTTATATGAAGGGTTTAAAGTGTTTGGTAAAAATTATATATATTGTTTTCATTTATTGTTTGCATTGATAAGAATTCTGGAAGAAAAAACATATTATGGAGGGTATCAACATGTATAGTGCACAAGGTTTTGGAATAGTCATATGATAGGATAGCTCTCTTGCTAGGAAAATACTGGGAAGAACACTGTGCTACAAAATCGGGGAAGTACATTATGTGTGGGAAAACAATTACATCTAGCTTTGAGTCCCATAGATGAAATGGGTCCCGATCTGCAAAAATTAGGGCATGGGATTCTCAAATAGTATAGTTTAGGTCAGGATTGGTAACTATTTTGTAAAAAATGTTGGCATAGTGAGCATACACCTATTCATTTCCAAAACACTTGGTTTTGGGGAGCTTGTCTTTGGACTTCTGATACATTTTAACTAGATGGAAATTTTACTGGTAAAGGTAAAAGGGTTTTACTAAGAAATATAGGGTAAAAAATTAATAAAAAAATCAATAGGAAAAGGAGAAAGATGTTTTGACTGGTAATACCTAGTGTTTAATTTTAAGGTGCACTGGGACTATTGGTCACTAATGTGGATTGTTTAGGTACAATAAATCTAGGCACTAGAGTCTTCCTTGAATAAACAACAATGGCTTTGAAAATGGTGATTTACTAATTAACAACTAAACAGATTTGAAAACTTGACACTTGGAGGATTTTTATTTGAAAACGACTATTGATTTTAGGTGATGATAGTTGGGACCCACTTGAAACATGTCTATATGATGATAGTGGTCACCATTTGCACACATGAATACCTTATCACTTTACAACTTTAATTGAAAACCAACCTATTTTCCATAAGTGGTAATTCCCGACATGCGTGGTGGTATTGAAAAAGTGTTCTAGGGAGGCATAGTCAATCAATTTATTCACACGTCCTCAGTGGTTTTGGGGGTAATGCACACTAGTGAAAAATTTAGATGGAATTCACTATTAATCACAACCATTGATCTTCCACTCTATATTTTTTATCAACTTGTTGCATGATATCTTATTCCCATCATACATTATAGGAGTGCCACTTATATCGATCATAGATATAATAAATATCTAATGGTGATCCGATTGTGCTTTTGAGGGCGTCGTTACTTAGTGCTCGGTCATTGTCCCATTGTTTTTCTATCTTCATGCTCACTCGAAGTACCTTCTCCCTAGCTCTTGAGGGATAAATATAATCTTTGTTCACATTGGGTGATCATTTCAGTCTAGTGAACCCCCACCAAAGTATTGAAACTTCTTGGTGCTAATGGAACCCTAGAAACTTTATCCTAAGGGAGAAGGGGCTAGTTACCTATGGAATAGATGTATCGTCTCTAGTAACAAACCCAGAGAATGGTGGGAACGATATAGATTATATGTTGATGATGGATTTGTGTTTACTCCTCCTATGGGTACATAACTGACTGGGTTGTAACCTCTCCATAGTTCTCCATACTATCCCACTTAGGTAGTGTTTTATTTAGTCTAAGGGTATGTAAATCAAGTTCTCAGTTATGAAAAACATTAGGACTATATAGTGGGTTTAATATCCCTTCATGTTTTGAAATGTCATGTATAGAAATAGGACCTATATTTTCCTTCTTTGGGGTAGTTATTCAATTCCACTTTAGTGTCACTAAGGTTTCCTTCCTCATATAAACTCTTAGAATCGGTATAAATTGAATGGTTTCCTTCTTCTTCATGTTCTATTTTTGGTTCTTGGTTTTCCTCCTCCACCCCCCTGAGGAGGTATATCACTATAACATAGTATTCTCCTTGTTGTAGGGAACTCTCTCCTTTCAGGAGAAATTTGTTGAATCCTTCTAGAAGTACAAAAAGGATGATTGAACATGGTGTCCTACTAAATAAACAAACAAAGGTGTTTTCAAGTTAATAAATAAAAAACAACATGCACTATAAAGTCCCTGAAAATATTTACACAAGAAGAAATAATCTTCCAATGACAAGCACTTCATTGTTTAGAGCCAAATTATATTTAGTGAAGAGTCATGTATAAGGGTATTATGAAGTTCAATGTGGGGTGATTAGGGCCCAAGTCCAACCAACAAATATTCAAAGAGATAGTTACACTAAACACCATGTAATAACAATTTCCTTCAGAAAATACCCTCCCAAGGAGAAGAGATGGAGATTCTACATCTATCTCAAGTGCCATAAGATATTACCCTTGTAGTGACCTATGAGTATTCTAGGAAAGGTAATTAAGGTTATCATTTCGTTTTTAGTAGTTGGGTGGAATAGTCATTAGAAAGAGCTCCTACAAATGGACAGGGAACGCATGAAACAAATCTTAGACCTAAATCTATTAGTGAGCAGTGGTGTCCCCCTAAGGACAATCCATGCCTAAAAAACTCTCAAACTTTCATAAACCAACTAATACAAGCAACTAGGGACAATCTTACCACTCAGACTAGCTTTACCTACTGTTTGATGCCCATGTTAGAGGCACTTTCTCGACAAGTACTTCATGATACTAATGGATTTAACATCCTTTAATTATTCATAGTATCAATATTGTGTGCATTGGATCTGTTAAATCGCAACACCTATATCCAAAGTCTTAGAACCTAGACTATCAGATGAATTTCTATCAAAATAAAATATCCTACATTCTTTACAATTATTTCTACATATCAAGAGTAGAAAATTCAAAGGCTTTTCAAAAAAGAATAAATTAAGTGCAACTAAATATATCACAATGAAAATACACTAATTCGCGCTCTTTAAAATGAATTATGAAGCAGTTTTCAAACAACAGAATCAACTCTTTCAATGCAAATGCAATCTACCATTTTTTTGTTTCACAACTAGATACAACTTTTTGAGATCCATTTTTTTTCTTTTTGATGAAAATGAAAATTTTGAAAAAAAACTTTAAATAATGAAAGCAACAAAAACGAGAATGATATGCTTATCACTATGTCTAAAAATTATTCTAACACTATACTTTTCGACCACAAGACAAATCCAAGTTCTTAGAATCAAATAGTTAATAGGTCTACTAGGTGACAAGGTTTTGGAAGCCAGTTTTGCTTTCAAGCAAGGATAACAAGGAGCACAAACAACTTGATTATGCTCTTTTTTTCACACTCAGTGCCTACCGATCACTCAAATGGATGAAAATAAAACAAGTTACAACAAACTCTGATGCACTAATCATGGAAATATGACTCAAAATCAAGGTAAACATACTCAAATACCACCTAGACTAATCTAACAAGACCTAGAAAGCTTCTAAAACACTCAAAAAATCCAACAAACTCAATACTTTTAGGAAACTGAGGGGAGAACTCAAATGTTTTCTCAAAGTTCAATTAATTCATATATATCTAGAAGGTTGGGTGCAAACGATTCACTCATGTTATCACTATAGGTTTCGAATAACCATTTTGATTCACACATAAGTACTATAGGATGCAAATAGCTCCTAAAATGGACTAAAAAGGAAAAAAATTAAGAAACATTTCAATTTTGGGGGAATTTTAAGGTAACTTGGATATGGTTAGGTATATTAGAGACCGATACACCCAAAAAAAACCAAAAAATCAATCAACATGGCCCTATAATGGTTGGCTGATCCCTAGTGGAGTCATTGGTTTTGTTGTTCATAACTAAATTCTATGACTAGGGAAATATCAACAACGTATTGAAATAAAGGATATTGAATTAATTGTCTATGTATGCAGGAAAATTTAGCATCTTATACATGCATAAGACCACACACAAACTTTAACAAGTAAATCTAACTATAAGAGAGATTAGGGAGATAAGAGGTGTGTAGCTTTATTGAAGGTTGTCCTAGTTACTACTTTATTTTTATGTCTTGATTCCCAATGTTGACCTATGAATCCAACAACCAACCTTTCTCTATCCAATTTGATACTTTATAAATAATGTAAATGAAATGAATATGAATAAAACATAATGTAACTAATCAAATTTAGAATTAATGACGAAACATTCTCTGTGCCACATCACAATCACAATAACATTGAATTGGGGGAGGGAAAGATGTCAAATATTGATTATCACAGTTAAATAAGTACATGTTTACCTTCTTGATACTCGACACCTTATTGAACCTGACGATTTCAATCTCTCCACTCGTGGACTTCGACGATTCAACTTTGGTCCACTAGATGTATATGAGGGTTGAACTAACCTCAGGGCGACACTTCAATATTCAGGGATACAAGGGATAAACAACAGGGATTATTGATGGAAAGGGATGAAGGAAATGTGAGTAATTACTCCAACATAACTTTGTATTTATAAGGTATCCTTCCTTTTCCATTTCATTTCCCTTTTATGTGAGAAGAAAATAGTTGTAAATGGTTACTAGGTGGTTTGGGAGTTGCAAATGGGAAAATTAGTTTCTGAAACTTTTTTAACTCCCATATTTTAAATTTAAAATTATTTTTATGAAATTAAGGGGAATGCACACTCATTTCATAGGAAATATTAAAAGGATTCACTTATTTTCAATGTGCAAGATGTGAATTGTTGGTTTTTGGTGCATTTACACCCTATAAACTAGCAAGGCGCTAATGGTTCACTCTCAATCTACTAGAAAGGTGTCAATTTTCCTTGTTTTGGGTTTTCAACTCTTAAAATTGATTGGAATAATGTTGGGGTTTCATTTTAAATTATCAAGGATCATAAGGTCCAAATCATAGGCTCTTTTATCCACAAGTGTCCTTTTTTTGTGAGAAAAATGTGAAACTTTTTAGTGTTGTATTTTTAACTATCATCATTGATGGAGAAGTGATGATATGGTATATAACATCAAGAACAATAATTGAGGATGATATCTCATGAGAAAACAAGAACTAATTACCTTCTCAATACTCGACAACTTATTAAACCTGAATATTCCAGTCTCTTTGCTAATGTACTCCAACAATCCCACTCCAGTACACTAGATGTATATGAGGTTTGAAGTAACATGACGGTGAAAGTTTAGCATTCATGGATACTGTAATGTACCAAACCCCAAATCACATCGTCGAGGTCAAGTACATAAGATTCTAACAAGGGGAAATCGATAGTCCTAAATAATGCATAGTGGAATAAGGTTATCTAAGGCTATTCCAGCATGCCAATAAGACAAATTGTTAAAACAATCATCCATTAAAAGGAATACGACCCTTCCAATGAAAACTATTCCCCAAATGTACATGTGATGCAATATTAAAAAACTTAGATCTACATATGTTAATAGAATTCAACTTTACTACAGTAAGAAAATCAACATTACAACATTCCAATAAATCATAATCATGACACTATAATATATCATATTTTACGATATTAATCCATAACCATTAAACAAATAATATATAAGATACAAATTTTTTCATCTACATCAATATAATCAACATAAACACTAGATCTATTAGCTTCCAATAAACATAAATAACACAACATCTAACAATAGTAATAATACATATAATAATTCTACTCGATGGGATACCAATTTAACACTATAATTTCAGCCATATGACATGAGAATACAAACCAATATAAATCATGAAATATTAGAGATAATCATAGCTTCCATGGGAAAATATGTAGCACATTACACAAGAAATAATATCCAAATAAAATACTTTATTTTTGAATAGCGCAACTAGCTTCAAGTTACAAGACAACGGTCAACCCATCCTAAATTAGTCAATCCAAACACTTGAAAAAGTCACCCCCAATATGAGGCAAATGATCTAGATGCTACATAACTCTCTAATCATATATCAAACAGATAATACTTAGGACACAACATAAGAGACACAACAAGTTCCCTCACCGCTTGTCTTCTCTCCCTCAGCACTTCCTAGTGTAGTGAGATTCTTGTCACTGATTTAGTCTGTCAGGACATCACCATACACTATCAGGAATCACATGACCATAGTAGAGAAAAATAAGGTTTCTTGATGTACTTCCATGTATAATATAAAATCTATCCAGTATCTACATTGGAATAAATCATTTTTTAATTACCCTCACACGATTTTTGATTTCCCGTACAAAATAAAAAGGGCGTGGAAATTATGTGCAAAAAAACAACTTGAATCCATCAAGAGGAATTTGAATTCATGAGAGAGAAACCATGCAAATTCAAGGATGATTAATGAAATCCATTCATAGCAATTAGAATTCATTGGCAAAGGCTAACTTAGGTTCACTCACAAGAAATTCTAATTCACTGAAGATTTTTCCAAATCATTAGATGACCATTCAAGTTCTCAAGAGAGAAACTCAAATCCACTTAGAATAACCCTAATTCACTAGAAACACTCCCAACCAATGATGGAAACTCGATTTCACTAATACTAACTCAATTCCCCTTAAACCACTCCCATGCACTGAAGAAAACTCGAATCTACCAAGATAGACTCAAATTCCTTCAAAATCACTCCCATGCACTAAAGACAATTGGATTTGACCAAAATTACAACGATTAACTAAATACAGCCCAAATCAAGTGCATGGTGTACAAAAATAGTCAAATAGGGAGAATAAGTCATGAGAGATTGGAGAGTGGGTTGCATTGACATCCAATCAAGAATATTCTCATTAAGTAAGGGTGCATGGTGCATGGTGCATGGGTGCATGCAAACCATAGAATAGGTGTAATAGTATCTATAAAGTGCAATAAAATCAAACTTAGGAAACATAGAGTACTATTAGGAAGAGTAGAAACTCTTAACCCCCCAACCCCATCAAATGTGGAATCCATGCCCGCCCATCCACGTTTGTTGTCCATGTTGAGTTATTAATTCATTATAGGTAAATAATAATAATAATAATAATAACAATAATAATACTAATAATATACATGGTCCATAGTCCAGGAACCTAGTGCCATCATAATAACAAATAACAAAATTGCATATGTTTGGGGCTTACCGTCGAGGAATTACAGATAGAAGGGATAAACAATAGGGATTAATGATGGAAAGGGATGAAGGGTGTGTGAGTAATTACTCAAACATAACTTTTTTTATTTTAAGGTCTATTTCATGGTCTTTTTCATTTCCCTTTTATGTCAGAAGAAAATAGTTGTAAATGGTTACTAGGTGGTTTAGGTAGTTACAAATGGGAAAATTGGTGTAAAAATTTATGAACTCCATTATTTCAAATTTTTATATTTTTTCCATGAAATTAATGGGAAATCACACTCAATTCAAAAGAACAAAAACAAATGATTCACTTGTTTTCAGTGTGAAAAATGTGGATTTTTGGTTTTTAATGCATCTGTGCCCTATGAACTAGTAAGGTGTGAAAGGTTCACTCCCAATCAAGGTGAAAATTTGTTTTGGGTTGGGTTTCCAAATCATATAATTTATTGGAATTATGTTATAGTTTCATCTTAAATGACCAGGTATGTCAGATCATAGGCTCTTTTATCCATAAGTGTCATTTTTGTGAGCAAACAATGACACTTTTGAGTGTCATATTTTGAATTCTCGTCATTTACGAACAAGTGTCAATCTGGTCTATAACAATAGGAAAAATAATTTATGATTATATTTCATGAGAAAAAGAGACCCAATTAGTATGGTTATGAGTTAGCAGTCTTTAGTTATTTTAATCCTACTCCTTGCAATATTCAGCCACAGATGAGTGGAGTCTCTCTTATGATTCATGTCATTTTAGATGATATTAAACAATTATATAATGTTGTTGGGAAAACTAAATGTGAATATTCCATGACTGAGGAGTATTACTCCTTTATGAAGAATCAAATATGGTATATCATTCCTCTTCCTAAGGGACAAAAACTACATTGAAAATGGGTCTATAGAACCAAATATGTTGCAAATGGTTTTGTTGACAAACATAAGGCATGACTAGTGGAAAAGGGATTTTCACGTGTTGAAGGGATTGACTAATATAATAATTACCCCCTTGTTTCCAAGATGAATTACATATATCTTATGATTTCTTTTGTTGCCTCCCAAGGATTGATAGCTTACCAAATGGATGTGAAGAATGATTTTCTGCAAAAGGATTTACAAGAGGAAATCTACATGGAGAAACCTTCTGGTTTTGTGCATACCTATTTTCTTGTGTCCAGGGTTTGAATTTCATTGTATGGTATAAAAAATGCTCCCCAATATTGGTATGAGAATATAGACATTTTCTAATCTCTTTAGGGTTCTAGCATTTTCGTTATGACCTTACTATTTACACTAGAAAAAAAGGAATTGATCTCATGATTTTGGTTTTATATGTGGATGACTTAATTATCATAGGGAGTTCTTAATCCTTGATTTAGAAAGTTCAAAAATAATTGATGGAACAATTTGATATGACATATATTGGTCTTTTGTATTATTTTCTTAGTCTAAAGGTTCTTTAATCTCCAAAATGAATCTTTATTTTTCAGCAGAAGTACTCCCTTAACTTACTTCAGTGCTTTGGCATGGTTGATTGTAAGTCAACACCTACTCCATCCAGGTAGGTGTAAATTTTTCTACCAGTTTCTCTTCACCACGAGGAAATCCATCATTGTATTGACAATTGGTTTGGAGTCTACTATATTTGACTCATACACATCCTGGCATATCCCTTACATTTGGGCTTATATCTCATTTCTCTCATGATCCTTATGAGAGTTACTAGAAGGGAGCTAAGCACATTATCAGTTACATTAAAGATTTAGCAATTTTGGAATCTAATACACCTTGGATGCTTATCATATTGAGGGTTCCACTAATTATGATTGGGTTGGTTCTATTAATTATTATGTTGATGTTTGAGCAAAATCATAGAATCTTGAACTTTAAAACTTTTTTCGATCAATTTCAGCACATATGAATCCAAGGAAAACCCTTCAAACACACAAGATGAAAAACCAAAAACTTCTTTGAGTATGATAGATAGATTTGTAGAGAATAGTATACAACACATCAGAAGATTTCTAGATAAGAGATATAACCACAACAATAGATAAGATAGATCCAATGTAACCCTGTAAAAACAATTGTATGCAACTGTATTGAACTGCCATATGCCTAGCATATTAATAACAAGCAAAAAAAACTAGCATGCAGAAGATAGATCATAGGAGGCTCGATAAACACACTAAGAGAACCACATAGTGAATTCACAAGGAGGAGATAACTAGAAATCCCTCCATGCAAACATCCGCGCAATTCCTTTCCTTAATTAGCTTTAACTGAATGTTCATTGTCTTTAACTAGAAACTGAACTGACTTCAACTGAATGCTAACTATCCTGAACTAAATGTTAACTGAATTGAAATGAATTTTTACTTACTTGAACTTAATGATAACTGACTTGAAATGAATGTTAACTTACTTGAACGGAATGATAACTTACTTGAACTAAATGTTAACTAACTTGGACTAAATCATAATTGAATTCAATTCAATCTTTAATTTACTATTTATCACTTAGTTAACATGCTAACTTAAGTCTCATCAATGCTTCACTCTTAGTGCCATCCATGAACAATATCGATTATTAAATTCTGAATGAATCTCTTTAGTTAACTAATGCATGTTTATTGATGAACAATAATTTCTTCTTTACTTAATTGATTACAATCATTAATAGTTCAATTGATGCTATAACTGAGGCATTGATTGAGGAATTCATATTTTATTGAAGCTTTATAACTTGATTTGAATCATACATTTGGATGGGAAATTCGATTTCTCTTTCTCTATTCTTTATCTCATTATCATTAAATAATTAATGCATGGTCCATATGCGTATTATTTATTCATCTTATCATATCATACTTAGAAGAATTATTCTATACATATTGATGATCATATATATTACCCTACGCAATATATTCATATGCTAAAGTAATTCACTCTAGGGGTAGATAAGCCCTAAAGGAGACTTATAGCACTCAGTGGCCATGACTCGCAATATATCACATATTAAAACCACCTCAAAAAATGGAGGTCCACAGTCTTGATACAACACAAGACTTCAATTTTGATACAACACAAGATCATATCCACAATTGGAGATTCATTTTCATAGGGTTCCATCTATGTGAATCATTGAATTGATACAACACAGGACCACAATCTTGATACACCAAAATATGTGTCTTGATATTACTCACAAGGCTCAATTTGATATTATCCACAATCTCTACAATACAACATTACCACCTCAATAATTTGATGATACTTAAGACTTGATACAACACAATGTACTTACTTGATAACACACAAGTATTGGACAATGACTACTAATGCTATACAATTAACTCTCCCTCTCAGCGAGGGAGGAATTCTCTACTTTACTAGGAATTTCCCATCATACCAAGCTTATCTTAGAAGTATCTCAACTTCGTCAATGACAGTGGATTGTCCACACATTTGCAATATGCTCATAATTATCTATATTCTGAAATATTTTCTTTACAAAACCATGACTTCAATGAAGTAAAAATTCATCTTAATGTGTTATATCATAACACATAGGGTTTTCCAGAAAGCTTGACTATTAACAGATAACAAAAGTAGGATCAATTATTTCAATCTAGTAGGTAGCTTCCCAATCTACGCTAATCCTCAATGGTTAGTACTATATGCAATACACTTTGCTTAGTACTAGCTGAAATACACCATGCTTCTATAGTGCTAACCACAATACTTGGATTCTGTAATACTAACCGCAATATACATAGCTTATCTCAGGATAAAACAATAGCTGGATTGCACAATATCTCTACCATGTACCAAATACAATAAAGAGCCTATTCTAATATACCTAAAAGGTACTAAAAAAAATTCTTAGTTAGTAAGAATAAATACAATAGGTCTACTCAAAGACCAACGGACTACTTACACATAGTACAATCATCTAGATCCAATCCAGAATGTAGTTTCTCTAAACTTGAAAAAATGGATTTCATATCCATCATATATAACATTATACATCAAATGTGTAAATATTAAATTGAGCACATAGATATATGGATCAACACACAACTCACTGAATATATCTCACAATTTTACTCAAGAATTGAAGAATGAAACAGTGCAAAAAATGGCTTGCAGCTGTGAATGCTTTCATTAATAAATAAGTAATTGGATAATAATTACAATGTAATACATTGGTATTAATAACCATTCAATAATAATGCATGAGAGAGGAATTCAAATTGAATGACTCTACCTTACTACATGGATAACTCTACATGTCTAAATCATTATCGAAGCTCAACTAGTTAGCCCTAGTTGCCTCAATCAATGCACTAGTCAGTTAGAATCAGTTAACTAGCCTAACTGAGTGTGGTAGGTGAGGAATTGTGCCTTCCTACATGCAATCAATCAATGACTGGTTCTAACTGAATGTAACTAACTCCTAACTAGGCTTAACTAGTGACTAACTGAACTCAACTGAAGGAGGTTAGTTCTGGCACTCGCAGTGGCTCCTAAATTGTAGGAATTGATCTAGGAGGATCCTAAAATGATACATGCAAGTGAAATCAGTGGAAGTTGGACTCAATTATTGTTCCCCACACTTTATTAATTGGTACATGTGGCCCAATTAGGCCAAGTGGACCCAATGGTGCTAGTGACTAAAAATAGACTGAAAGGACTCCTAATTTAGACATACTCCATATTTAGACATAATTGACCAAATTGGACAAGGGAGGATTATAATCCTAACACCCCCTATGAATCGTAACTTGGAAAATATGTGGGACCTGGTAACTAAGACCATAGGTCACCCATTACAATTAAATAAAAGTAAAGTAACTTCTAAATACAAGGAGCTAGGGAAAAAACCACATGGGAAACNTCTCCATCATTATGTCTGGAGGAATCTTCCTCTTTGGAAGAATAATAATATGCTCAACTAAATCAGAAATATAGACAGCTGTTGGATAAACACTGGACCCATGTAGAGCAATTGAAATCAATTGATAAGTGAGAAAATGTTCTTGAGGATTCAAAACATGTGAGGAAAAATTAATAAAATGATATGTTGCAGCCATGAAAATCAAACCATGAGTGGTAAAAACAGCCCCAAGTGTTAGGAGTAAGTGTCTAGGCGGATGCAGAATGTCTTCCTCTTTACTAGTTCTATGAGGAGATGAGCATGTGACCAAAGGTAGAGAAGCCCTGGGACTATGGAGAGATAATGATTGAGCTTCATAAACTGATATATATTTTGAAATATCTAATAATTCAAAAAATAAAATATCAGCAACCTCATAAGAGGAAACTAACACCAAATCCCTAGCAAAAAATTTGAAGAAGAATTGCGATACTTGATTTTTCACACCGAAATTGGTGAGAGCAGCTACAAGCATGACTGAAAGATATTAGATTTTAAAATTTGAATAAAATAATATCACATCAGAAATTAAATCATATCTAAATAGTTTCATATCATATCCAAAACTTTGAAATGAAATCAAATCCCCAGCAACATTTTTTATGGAGACTTACGGTACTTGTTTCTTCACAAAATTGATGAGAATAGTTACAAGCAGTATTGAAAGCTCATGAACATGAAATATTAAACCAAGAAATATCAGATAAGATAAAAATAAGATCATATCAGATCCAATAGTATGGTCCACCGAGACGGTAGATGCACAGTTTTCTTCTTCTTCAAAATTCTGAATTTTGGTGCATGCAATCCTACAGGAATTTGCTAGAAGATCTAGATCATGGGGAGCGAATGGATCACCCTAGTAATATGATATTTTTTCCAAAATATCCAAGGTATTACATATTTTCACACCAGCAGCAACATTAGAGGGAGATAAATCAAATTTCTCTTCACTTTCGGAAGCAATTAGTGGCAAATTTTGCACAGAATTCAAAGGAAAATCACTGGAGGAGGACTTTGCTTCTTCTTCATCTTGAACAACTTCACCAGGGAGAGTATAGGCCGAGAATTTTGGATTAGGAACTCTTATGGTGCTGGATTTTCTCTCCAAAATGCTATTATGATCCTCATCAATGTTTCCAAAGGTTTTGTCCAATCTTATCCAGAGTTCCTTTGGGTATTCAATAGATCTACTAAGGTAGCACAAGCTAGGAGAAAGAGCCAACAATATTGTTCCAAAAGTTGCATCACATTCATTCAAACAATCATTATAACTCTCAAAATACTCTTCACTAATTCCAATAGACACCCCATAAAGACCTTGTCTCTTCAGATATGCAATCATCATCTCAGTTCTACCATTCTGAATAGCTTGTGAATGGGGTGAGAAGAGGAACTGATGAATCCATTCGAAGTTGTACCTGCAATTACAAAAAAATACAAAGTAAGTTCGGAAAGCCTGCACATTTCAGGTTTTCATCACACCCATCATAGTTGATCAAGAAATCTTTATCAACAATTCCTTTACTTGGGGTATTAAGTGGTAAATGTTCGACTTCTGGTGCATTGTTGGAAGGAGTAATTTTGCTAAAAAAAATGATCAAGTAGGAGATATGTAGAACAGAGAAGTGCCTTGTCCAGCCGAGGGTCTGATACCATATTAAATTGAGCACATAGATATATGGATCAACACACAACTCACATAATATATCTCACAATTTTACTCGGGAATTGAAGAATGAAACAGTGCAAAAAATGGCTTGCAGCTGTGAATGCTTTCATTAATAAAAAAGTAATTGGATAATAATTACAATGTAATACATTGGTATTAATAACAAATCAATTTGAATGCATGAGAGAGGAATTCAAATTGAATGAGTCTACCTTACTGCATGGATAAATCGACATGTCTAAATCATTATCAGAGCTCAACTAGTTAGCCCCAGTTTCCTCAATCAATGCACCAGTCAGTTAGAATTAGTTAACTAGCCTAACTGAGTGTGGTAGGTGAGGAATTGCACCTTTCCACATGCAATCAATCAATGACTGGCACTAAATGAATGTAACTGGCTGTAACTAACTCCTAACTAGGCTTAACTAGTGACTAACTGAACTCAACTGAAGGAGGTTGGTTCCGACACTCCCAGTGGCTCCTAAATTGTAGGAATTGATCTAGGAGGCTCTTAAACTGATGCATGCAAGTGCAATCAGTGGCAATTGGCCTCAATTAGTGTTGCCCACACTTTAGTAACTGGTACATGTGCCCCAATTAGTCCAAGTGGACCCAATGGTTCTAGTGACTAAAAATAGACTGAAAGGACTCCTGATTTAGACATAATTGACCAAATTGGACAAGGGAGGATTATAATCCTAATAGTAAAATCATGCAGAAATAAAGTCTCACCTTTTATTTCAATCTTCAATATTTGTTGAATTCAAGAATCTTCTTCTGTCTGGAGAAGTTCTCTGTGAAAATTCCATTATGTATGATGTTCTTCAAGGCCTGATCACTTTCTCAGTGATTCTTATTTTTATATTACAAGACCCCAACTACCTCTCTAAGAGGTTTAACTATTATTTGACAGTCTAGACTATAACTCTTCTTAAGTATCAGTAGTCTCTAAGTGTTGGTAAGGGATTTTGGGATAAGTGAGCTGCTCAGCATCATGGATGTTGCGCAAGCTCAAAGACACACTATGCAAGTAGAAAATGGTGCACAAGGCGGATAATAGAGTATTTTATGTAATTTTGTGTAACCTTTTGTAGTTTTGGACCACATTTTGTGGATATTGGTCATTGTTTTGTAGAATCGGTTAAGAATTAGTTAGAAGTTGTCTAAGCAGACCTTGAATGCAAAGGAACAAGCCTATAAGTAGGTGTTGAATCACAAGTGTTGATGATAGGTGGGGTTGGATTGGAATCCTTTTTAGCACTAAAAGACAACTTGTTGACTTGTGAACTGTTTTGGAGAATCCGTGATTTTGCGCGGAAGTAAATATGACAAGATGGAAGATTATCTGAATCACTGTGTTCTTATTTGTTTTATTGTTTTTCTATTTCCTACGATTCAATGATGAATGTTATATGGATCTTCGACATGGATCTATGATGCGATGTTTCCTTGTTTTAAATGATGTTATCTTGTTATATATATTTGCGCATCAGTATGCTTACTACAGTTATAATTGACTGATGCGATCTGTTAAAGAATAATGGTGAATGATTATGTTAATGCTTAAGTGAGTAATCAGATTTGTGAATATTATGCTAAGTTGATGGGTTGATGCACATGGTCCTTTCCTATTCTACTGAAACTTTGTTTTTCCAACTCTCCCTCAAACATTTTGGGTGAGACTTCATCCACTCTGCGGGTGTTGCTAGGCCGGTGCTCAGGGAGATCATGGTGGCTTGAGTGTCGACATAGTGGGAACCCCTGTTGACTGGTTTTTTTGGCTGGGTTTGTGTCAACAAATGGTTCTGTTGCCATATGCACAGTTGTTCATATTTGACATAGCAAATGATTATTATGATCAAATAATTTAGTTTTTGGCGATGGAAATCGTACCAAAGGATTTCACAACAAGTCAGAAAAGAAGTTGGTGGTTAAGGCTTATGATTTCTAGTTAATTGCTGGAAAGCTATATAAGCTAGGACTAGATGAGATTTTGTGGCGATGTGTCCTACCGCATGAAAAATGGAAGATTTTGGTAGAAGCACATGCGGGAGTTGCCAATGGACATTACGAAGGTCGAGCTACTGCAAGGAAGGTACTTCACATAGGGCTCTAGTGTCCCACTCTGCATAATGGCGCAACAGATTATGGATGGAGTTGCAATTTCTGTCAAATAACAAGGAAACCATCATGGCAAGATGAGATGTCGCTGGTACCTCAGGTGACATTACAACTGTTTGATAAATGGGCCGTGGATTTTGTGGGACCAATAAACCCACATGGGAAGAGAAATGGTCCGTAGTATATCATTACATCAACATATTATTTAACAAGATGGGCGGAGGCTGCACTAGTTGTGGATTTCATTGATGTGACAACAACAAGGTTCTTATTTGACAACATTGTGACACAATTTGTATTTCCAAGGATATTTATGAGTGACCAAGGGAGTCACTTCATTAATCACATAGTAAGTGCGTTGATGGAGGAACTGTAGATACAACATAAGAAGAGTACCATGTATCATCCTCAAGCGAACGGGACCATGGAGGAATTCAACAAAATATTGGAGCACACACTTATGAAGTTATGTAATGCAAACCGTAATGACTGGGATTTGAAGATTCTAGTAGTCTTGTGGGAATATCGCACAACTTGCAAGATATTTATGGGACAGACATCGTTGAAATTGGTATATGGGCAAGAGGCAGTCATTCCTATGGAGTACATTGTTTCAAGTCTGTGCATTGTAGAAATGATGAGTATGGATGATGAAGCAGTGCTAGAAGAGTGTATAAATAAGTTGTTGCAATTCGAGGAGGACCACTTTATTGCAAGTTTCCACCTGCGCATTGAGAAGGATCGACAGAAGGCTTGGCACGATCACCGCATAAAGAATAAAGAGTTTTAGCAAGAATATTTGGTGTTGTTATACAACAGCAAGTTCATGAAGCATCCAAATAAGTTACATATGCATTGGTTAGGACCATATCTTGTTAATTCCATTACTTCAGGAGGTGTAGTTCAACTGTAGCAATTAGATGGAGCGATGCTACCAAAGCTCATGAATGGTAGCAAGTTGAAGCCCTATAGGATGGGCTCAGAACCGCACAATGCATGAGGCACTACACACTAAAAAAAATAGGAAGGAAGGATAGAAATAAGGAGGGCGCGCCAGGAGGAAGTGGTTGTGCAAGCATATGAGTAGTAGCATAGTTAGGAGGTCATGCTACGACAACCACAGCGTCATGACATAGTCAAATAAGCAATAAATGAAGATAGTTAAAAGTTGTTAACTAGCAATGCTTGTTGAAGTGACACACATTTATGGTCGATATGACCGTTGGATTGACAGAATCACTGGCGAATTCAGGTCGTTAATGATGGATTTGGTCGTGATGATTGGCATTATTCGGTCATGATGATCGATGGATCGACATGATGCTATAAGATGGGGCCGAACGTGGTTGGAATTCACCATTGTGAAAGGTCGGCTTGAGTTGCACAGTTGTAGAATTTGAGCTAAGTTGTGTGTATAGAACGAATTGCCAAGAGAATTCAAGTGAGTTGAGAGCATTGTTAAGTGTCATTAGGTTGAGTGACTGTTAAGTCTCGCAGGGCATTAGTGCGACATGTAGAGTGACCCAGTCATGGTAGATATCTCAAGTGAACGAGATTCCCCGATTAGACCAGTAACAATCGTGGAAGAAGTAGCTAGTATGCCACTTGAATTGTCGTCGATGCCGAAGAGGAAGAGAAAGGGGCAGAAGCCTAGCTCTTCGGCGCTGCAGAAGAGACAGACCAGAACGTCCATAAGGGCGCAATGAGAAGAAACATTGCATATGAGCCCATCAATATCGGGATATGTAGAATCAGAGGCTCGAGTAGGAGTGTTTGTTATTGACATCCTTGGGTATATACCTCCTAGTCGGTCGGGTGCGAAGGTCAAAAATACCACTAAAAATCAAAAGTATCAGATAAGGATGTTGACAATACCACAAGAGATGGTATCCACCTCTGACATTGTGCTTGCGCTGATGTATATGAAATACGAAGATAATGGATTTCTCGCATTTGAGGATGTTGTAAATGAGCCATACATGCCAATGGTAGTAGTAGGAGGTGACCCGATAGAGCGCATTCCACACGACTGGGCACGCGGGCTGGATAGGGGTGGCTTGCTAGGTTTGATCAAAATGCCGCACTTTTGGTGGCCAAATGAATTCAATGTGTTTGTGAAATTTTTTTTAGCATGATTCCATGGAGGATTTTTGTGGTTGGATACACCAGTTGAAGTCATGGTGGGGTTGATTTCAGAAATAACAAGGCTTCCCAAGGATGCTCCAGATCCCTCACAGTATTTCCAAGGAATAGACAATGACAAGAAGTTGGTGGTGACATTGAAGAAGCGCTATGCTTTAGAGTGTGACATGAGGGAATATTGCATTGATAGTATCAATGACTGCATGATACACATTGTCACAAGGATTTTGGCCAGTAAAGTGGTCAAGAAGAACCACCTTGTCCAATGCAATTCGGGGGTTGTCGCATGTGTTGATCTATGTGCGTAAGGCATAAAACTGGTCTCTCTTTCTTATGAACCAGTTGGCAGAGGACACATTAGTGGTCCAGGAGGGTGAAAGACCCTTCATATACACTTGGATATTGATCTTGATTGTGTTAGTGGCTTGGATGGATCCAGATGACTACCAAGGCATGGATGTCAAAGTTATAGAGGTATGCAAGGGGACCAATATCAGAATCTATGGTGGGTAAAAGAAGTAGAAAGAATAACAGATTGTGTGATCCAATTTTGGATCTATTGGGAATAATTGCAGGTGGCAGTAGTGAAGTTCTAAGACTATCTGAGGAGGCCACGACAAAGTATCAAAGGATTATGCAGATAGCCATTGGACCACATGCCATTGATGTCCAAGCGCTATGTGACTCATAAAATAAATGGCTACCAATGTGTTACAAAGTGTTTGATACAAAGTTGGAAGCAATGGTTAATGATTGGCCTACAGAATGGCATGAGCCAGTCATTTTGGAAGAAATCTTGACGGGACCCCTGGTGGATGCACCTGTTGACATAGTATGGAAGGATAACTAGTGAATTCAACATGATTCTGATGAGGAATCATCGATAGAAACACTTACTGACCCAGAAGCAGAGTGCATATTCAATGAACTAAGAACAAAGAGGCACATGGAGCAGGGTGAGAGTAGTAGCACTGCATCAGCATTAGAGGCGCAGTTGAACCGGCTTGTCAAGGGAGTTACAGATGCAACTAATGCAGCAGCAAAAGAAATGACTAAGTATTCACAGGCGGGATTCACAGAGGTAAGAACAAAACTTGATTCAATATATGGTGTTGTCTTGAAGAGAGTGCCAGAAAGCATGACTATGCAAGAGTTCGCGTCAATTAGCATTAAGACCCAGGTTAGGAATGTTCAAATTACCTCGACTGTGATTGATTATAGAAGAGAGGACTTGAATACCTCCCTACAATAGTTGCAGGACATATCATTGGATATCAACACATTGTCCACATAGACATTGGTACACATGCAACGCGTTGCCAACCAGGAGTTGGTAGACAAATAGAAGGAAATTAACAATCAGTACTTGTATTCGTAGGAGAAAGTGCAAAAAGAAGTCGAGGAATTTCAGCAAGCAAAGGAGAAGTTGATAGAAGAGAAAGCATAGGAGATCGAAGCACTAAAGAAAGAGTAAGAGGAGTTGAAGGTGAAGAGTGCTGCAAAAATTACAAAAATAAAGAAGGAACAGGACTGCCTTGTTGTTGAGAAGGAACATCTCTTCGACAGTCGAGTAAAGTTGGAAGCATTATTTGTGGATGCTTGTTCTCACATATTGGAGAGTACTGCAGAGCTGGATGTGGTGGCAAGAGCATAGCGGCTTGGATTTTTTATTGCGCACTTGCAAATTGAAAACAACATTTTGGAAGCCCTAGTGCACCTGTCCACACCGCTAGAGAAAATAGAAACGCAGAAGAGTGCTAAAGAATATTTGGCAACCCTACTTCATGAAATGGAACAAGAGGAAAGGAAGGTGATATATGAGACTACACAGTTCTGGGGTAGCATAGAGCAGGATGAGCAGTTGGCACAACTGACCACATAGTTGCAGGAAGCAGAAGGGAAGCTCGGGATGTTGAAGACATCGCTCAGAGTGATTGCACTGATGGTTCAAATCACCAATTCCGTAGAACTAAAGGAGTTGCAACAGTGGGTAGTAAAGGCACAAGAAATACGACAATGACACAGCACACAACTAGATGAGTTCCAGGATATTGAAGGGCAACTATCACTAAAGGAATTTTTCGCACTCCAAGCAGCACAGGAAGGCAAGCAGAAGCTCGCTAAAAAGATGGTCGAGCACCCAGTCACACATGGTCTGACCACAAGATAGGAGATTGTTGAGCGATTCAAAGTGCGGATCAAGGAGATTAATCAACAATATGAGTATTTTAAGGTCGATATTACTGAGTACACCATGTCCATCTAGCGTGGCTTGAGGGCGAGCCATAAGATTGTGTTGGGGGCCTGTTGGAAAGGGGTTTTGGGATAAGTGAGTTGTGCAACATCATGGATGTTGTGCAAGCTCAAAGACATCGTGCAAGTATAAAATGATGCACAAGGTGGAGAATAGAGTATTTTATGTAATTTTATGTCATCTTTTGTATTTTTGGATCACATTTTGTGGATATTGGTCATTTTTTTGTAGAATCAGTCAAGAATTAGTTAGAAGTTGTCTAAGTGGACCTTGAATGTAAAGGCACAAGCCTATAAGTAGGTGTTGAATCACAAGTGTTGATGATATGTGGGGTTGGATTGGAATCCTTTTTTAGCACTAAAAGAAACTTGTTGAGTTGTGAACCATTTTGGAGAATCTGTGATTTTGCATGGAAGTAATATGACAAGATGAAATTTGATCTGAATCACTGTGTTAAAAAATGATCAATATTCTAAAGAAAATGGTGGCCACTCATCACAAGAACTGGCACACTCAGCTCTTGGAAGATCATGGCCACTCTTTAATTCTCTATGGGAAGATCGTATAACTCCAAAAAATTCCATTAGGAACTCTCCTTACTGCCTTGCTTATGGAAAGGAATTTTTCCTACCATCAAACCCCCTACTTCCCTCATTGCAGTTGGACCAGTCCTTTCTATAGGATGACTCCTCCCCTACTCATAACATACTTGACATGTTTCTTAAACTAGAAGAGGAAAGAAAGAAATCTAGAAACAAATTATACCAACATGAGCAATTGATCAAGATATGGCTTGATGAGAAGTCTTTGATCGATAGGAATTTTGATGATGTGGATTTGGTGCTGAAATGGGACAAACCCCATAAGGAAAAAAATGATTATAAAAAATTTCAATGCTTTTGGATAGGGCCATTCAATATTACAAAAAATCTTGGCCCAGGTACTGTTTAATTGCAGACACTAGAAGGATTTCCTAAAGCCTACCCAATGAATATCCAACTTCTCAATAAATACTTTGCTTGAGGTAATCATTTTCTTATCTGTACATAAATGTGTTTCTTTGTTGGAATTTTTATTCTGTTTGATTTGATGTTTTCTTTCTTTCAAACATGCTCACTACTACATATGGCTCAATTTTCCCACGCCGAAGTTTGCCATAAAAAAGTTAAAATTGCATTTTTCATGAAATATAGTTTAATTTTTTGAAAAAAAATGAAAATGAACCCGAGGATCGTCGCTATAGTGATGTTATGCACCTTTCGTCGCTATAGAAATGAAAATGGAATTCGTTGGAATAGTGACGAAAACATGCCATTCATTGGAATAACGATGAAAACAATGGACGTTCATTGATATTGTCACTAGGTTTGGAGTCCCAGAATATTTGGTGTTTGATAATGCATCTTATATTAATTATATTGATCTTACTCTATATGGCCTTGAGAAGGGGATCAAATTTAAGTACTCTATAAACTATTATCCCTGGGGGAATGGACTAGCAGAGTTTTCCAAAAAAAAAATGATCAATATTCTAAAGAAAATGGTGGCCACTCATCACAAGAACTGGCACACTCAGCTCTTTAATTCTCTATGGGAAGATCGTATAACTCCAAAAAATTCCATTGGGAACTCTCCTTACTTCCTTTTTTATGACAAGAAAGTTTTCCTACCATCAAACCCCCCACTTCCCTCATTGCAGTTGGCCCAATCCTTTCTATAGGATGACTCTTCCCCTCTTCAGAATAGACTTGACACATTGCTTAAACTAGAAGAGGAGGGAGATAAATCCATAAACAAATTATACCAACACCAGAAACTAATCAAGAGATGATTTGATGAGAATTCTTCGATCGAGAGGAATTTTGAAATTGGGGACATGGTGCTGAAATGGGACAAACCCCACAAGGAAAAAAATGATTATACAAAATTTCAATGCTTTTGGATAGGGCCATTAACTATTACAAAAAATATTGGCCCTAGTACTGTCCAAATACAGACATTGGAAGGATTCCCCGAATCCTACCCAGTGAATATCCAACTTCTCAATAAATAATTTGCTTGAGGTAAGCATTTTCTTATCTATACATAGGTGTGTTTCTTTGTTGGCCTTTTTCTTCGGTTTTATTTGATGTTTTATTTCTTTCAAACATGACTATTATAGAAAATATTTGCCTTGGTACTGTCCGATTGTAGACACTGGAAGGATTCCCTGAATCCTACCCTGTGAATATCCAACTTCTCAATAAATACTTTTCTTGAGGTAATCATTTTCTTATTTGTACACAGGTGTGTTTCTTTGTTGGCATGTTTCTTCAATTTGATTTGATGTTTTATTTCTTTCAAACATGACATCATGTTTGAAAGAAAGAAAACATCAAATCAAACTGAAGAAAAATACCAACAAAGAAACACACCTGTGTATAGATAATAAAATGCTTACCTCAAGCAAAGTATTTATTGAGAAGTTGGATATTCACTGGGTAGGCTTCAGGGAATCCTTCCAATATCTGCAATCGGATAGTACCAGGGCCAAGCTTTTTTGTAATAGTGAATGGCACAAGCATTGAAATTTTGTATAATCATTTTTGTTCTTGGGGGGTTTGTCGCATTTCAGCACCAAATCCCCAACGTCAAAATTCCTATAAGTAGAAGACTTCTCATCAAACCATCTCTTGATCAATTGCTGGTGTTGGTATAATTTGTTTCTGGATTTCTCTCTCTCCTCTCCTAGTTTAAGAAATGTGTCAAGTCTGTTCTGAAGAGGGGAGGAGTCATCCTATAGAAAGGATTTGGCCAACTGCAATGAGGGAAGTAGGGGTTTTTATGGTAGGAAAACTTCATTTCCCTAAACAAGGCAGTAATGAGAGTTCCCAATGGAATTTTTTGGAGTTATACGATCTGCCCATAGAGAATTAAAGAGATGAGTGTGCCAGTTCTTGTGATGAGTGGCCACCATTTTCTTTAGAATATTGATCATTTCTTTTTTGGAATACTCTACTAATCCATTCCCTTGGGGATATTAATTTACATAGTACTTAACTTTGATCCCATTCTCAAGGCCATACTCAGTGAGATCAATAGAATTAATATAAGATGCATTGTCAAACACCAAATATTATGGGACTCCAAACCTAGTGACAATATTACTTTCCAACAAGGATATTATCGAGTTAGTATAAGCAACCCTTAGAGGGATTTCTTCTACCCACCTAATGAAATAGTATGTTGCAGTAAGGATATATTTGTGCTGCAAGGAAGAAGGAGGAGTAATAGTGCCAACAAAATCCAGTCCTCATTGCTGAAATGGAAACTGAATTGTAATAGGTTGGAGGGGAAAGGTAGGTTTCTTTACCTTACTAGCACATCTTTGGCAGGATTCACATCTTCAGACAAAGGCATATGCATCTTTAAATAGTGTTGGTCAATAATATCTAGCTCTCAGGACCTTGTGAACAGTTTTTCTCTTGAAAAGTGTCTTGCTGCAGGCCCTGCATGCAATTCAAACAAGACATTATCAGCTTCTGTTGTTTCTAAGCATCTGAGGAAAACACCATCATAGTTTATTTTGAAAAGCACATTATTGATGAACTTGTAAGGTATTGATTTTAGTATTAAGGATCTACGCTTCTTAAAGTATAAGGTTGGAGAGGCATACCCATGAGTAAGAAAAAAATTGATATCATCATACGATTCAGAAGATGAAGCAAAAACAACATTAATAGTATCCGCAAATATGTCTTCCGTTTGTTTCCATTGTTGTTCCTACTCTGGATCATTTGATTGGGAAACTAACAAGAAAAAACCTTGTCCTTGGAAAATTTTGGCAAGATTTATCTCCAAGTCATACTCCTAAAGAGCATTCATCCAATGGGCATGCTTCTCTCCAATCTCTTTTGGGATCATAACATTCCTTATAGCTTCATAGGGAAAACCACCTTTGTTTTAGATTTCAACAAATAAGGCCTAAAATGTTTAACATATTTATAAATTGTGTAAGCTTGTTTATCAATCTATGTATAATTTAACTCGACCCCATTAAGGGAGTTTTGAGGTAAAAGATGGTCCTCAAAACAAAAATTGTACCATTAAAATTCACTTCATAAGAACCAATAGGATTCAAGATGATGATGTCAACCATAAGGGTAAAATTTGTAAAAAAAAATGGAGGGAAAATGAAACACTAAATTTTCTTATCGTATTTTTGGCATATCTCCTTATGGGTTCACCCAAATTTTGAATTTAGGGACTCGTTGGATGCAAAATTTAATTCTGCATCCAACCCATGCCACACTGCATACTTCTGAGGTACCCACAACACCCAAAATTGAAATTTTTAATTAAAAAAAAAAATATTTTATGGACTCATTGGATGAAGAATTTAATTCCGCATCCAACCCATGCCCACACTACATACTTCTGAGGTACCCACAACACCCAAAAATGAAAATTTTAATGCTTAAAATACATTTTTTATTAAAATTTTCATTTTTGGGTGTCATGGGTGCCTCTGTTGATGTATATGTAACTTCGGAATGTATTCTTCTATGTATTCTATGTATTGTAACCCGATGTTTATTCCGGGATGTTTCTATTATGTATTTGAGTCATGTGGTCATGCCCCGATGTTCCGATCGGGAGGATTAATAATGTAATCAAGTCATATCAAGTCATTAGGTAAGTCCCCACAGTTATGGGGCACTTGAGTTATTATACACTAATTAAGGTGTAGGCTCGAGTAGTAATTATGAGGTCGAGCCTACGTGTGAAATGGTAATTCAAGTGAACGGACTAATATAAATAGAGAGGATGAGTCTCTCTATTTATCACTTGTGAATTACATCACTTGCTCTCTCAAGTGTGGCGCACCTTTGGAGAAGGAAATACTTTGGCTTGACAGAAGACAGAAGGCTGCTATTGTGTTGGGAGGTCATCTTACTGTTTTGGGGATCACATCTTGTGGTGATACTATCTTAGAGGAAGTTGAGGGGTTTTATCCATTTATGGTTTCCCCTCCTAAAAGCTTTGTGTCTCTTCTCTCTTGTGATGTGATTATGTGATTGTTGTACTTGTTATTCTCTCAGTGAAAAGATCTTATCATAATGCTAGCTTAAATGTTGAAAAACTAACATGGTATCAGAGCTAACCTGAGAAGAAGACACTGTGCAGGTGCGGAGGCTAGGGCTTCCTTATTTGTGGACCTTTCTCCACTATTTTTCAGCAAAAGTAAGGTGGACTTACTCTCCTCCCTAGGGCGCAACTTTCTGTCCAAACAGAATTCAATTCGGAGGACTTTCAGTTTTGGACCTGTCACTAGGGCCGGAAATTAGGGCTTTTTATTGAAGAGGAATTTTTCAATGGGACCAAGCCTGGATTGTTCTCCTATCCAAAATCGAATTTAGGAACTAATTTGAAGGCATTTGGGTGGACAGAACTCCGGGAAATCAAAACCCTTGTTGCTCCTGAACCAGCTCTGCAGGATTTCAGCTCAAGCTTCTGATTTGACATCTTGAACCTGGTAAGATCTAAAATATTTTGTATTTCCATTTGAGGTTCTTATTTAAATATGTCTCATCATACCAAGCTTGATGAAAATCTTGAGGGGGCTGATAAATTCCGAGCTTGGAAGTATAGAATCTCCCTGGTCCTGGAAGAGAATGAATTAGACTCCTACATCCATGAGGAGATTCCAGCTCCAGAGGGAGATGAGGAAAAGGATATCCATAAGAATAAGATGGTTATGGAAAAGAGGATCATTACTGATTCTATTAAGGATCATATTATCCCTCAGGTGTCCTCTCTCAAGACACCTAAAGCTATGTTTGATGCCCTAACCAAATTGTTTGAAGGAAAGAACATCAATCGGAAGATGACCCTGAGGAACCAGTTGAAGAATGTGAAGATTCAAAATGTAGAAACTATCCAGTCATACTTCACAAGGGTTTCTCAAATCAAAGAACAATTAGAAGCTATTGATGAAGAAGTGGAAAATGCAGAGATTGTCATGACCACTTTGAATGGCCTCCCTAGGTCATGGGATGCTTTCATTCAAGGGATCTGTGCTAGAAAGCAGTTAGTCAAATTCAGCAGACTATGGGAAGAGTGCTCTCAAGAAGAAGCTCGAATAGCAGCACGACAAGAGAAGATGGGTAGTGAAGACCAAGCTCTCACAGTACGCTCCAAAGCTCACTCCAAGTCATCAAAAGGAAGGCTTCATCACTTCAAAGGTAAGCACTCTCACAGAAATAACTCTAAAAGAGATATGTCTAAAATCATATGCTACACTTGTGATGAAGTAGGACACTATGCAAAAGATTGTCCTAACAAACAGAAGAAGATAAAGAAGATCAGCAAAAGAAGACATCATGCTCATGCTGCAGAAGATGATGAACCATCCAGAAAAAGATCCAGATATGAAAGTGAAGATTCTTCAAGAGAGGATGAATATGTTTTGATATCAGCTCTCACAGGTAACATTACTCATGGAAGTGATGATTGGTTGATAGACAGTGGTGCTTCCAAACATATGATAGGATTCAAGGAATCTTTTGTGAGACTATCAGAACATGAATCACCTCACAAGGTGAAACTAGGAGATGACTACCAATATCCAATAAAAGGTAGTGGGGAATCTTCATACAAGCTAGAATCTGGTAAGTCTCTAACAATGAAAGAAGTATTGTTTGTTCCAGGACTCAAGAAGAATCTCCTATCCATTTCATCATTGGATGCAAAAGGAATGCGGGTGGCATTCATAGATGGTCAAGTCATCATGTGGCCAAAAGGGAAGACTATCGATGATGCGGTAGTAATTGGAGAACAAGAAGGAGGCTTGTACAAATTAAAGGGACATCCAGAACAAGCCTTGATCCATGATTCAGTAGAGCCAAATGAACTTTGGCATTGAAGACTTGCACATGTGCATTACAGAGCACTACCTATTACAAGTAAAGTTGTCGAAGGTCTTCCAGAATTCCAAGCAAAGCATGATGGAGTTTGCAAAGGATGTGAGAAAGGGAAGAATACAAATAAGACATTTCCTAGCAGCGAAAGCAAAGCCAAAGGAATTCTAGAGATCATCCATTCTGATGTATGCGGTCCAATGTCATCAAACTCACTAAGCGGGTATGCATACTATGTTTCTTTTATTGATGATTTTTCTAGAAAGACATGGATTTATTTTATGAAGAACAAAGATGAAGTATTTAGCAAGTTCAAGGAATTCAAAGCCTTGATTGAGAACCATACTGAAAAGAAGATCAAGACCATTAGATCAGATAATGGTGGAGAATTCACTTCAAATGAATTCAAGGAGCTATGCAAAGAATCAGGGATTAAGAGGGAGTTGTCCACTCCTTACAATCCACAGCAGAATGGGGTTGCAGAACGAAAGAACATAACTATCATGGAAGCTGCAAGAGCTATGCTTCATGATCAAGATTTACCTATGCATATTTGGGCTAAAGCTGCTAGAACAGCAGTGTATGTACAGAACCGTACTCCACATAGAGTGCTCGAGAATAAGACTCCTGAAGAAGTCTTCTCCAGAAAGAAACCAGAAGTCAGCCATCTCAGAATTTTCGGCTGTCCAG
>LPNX011083805.1:395171-485013 GCA_001517045.1 Pseudotsuga menziesii
AGCTTTCCTATGTGATTTCATTGATAAAGATCCTTCTAGTTATGAAGAAGCGGCAAAACAGAAAGAATGGAAGGATGCTATGATCGAAGAATATCAATCGATCATGAAGAATGATGTTTGGGATGTTGTCCCAAGACCAAAAGGGAAGTTATTTGTTACTTCCAAATGGATCTACAAGATCAAGCATGCTGCGGACGGTAGCATTGAAAAGTATAAGGCAAGATTTGTAGCTCGAGGATTCTCTCAGAAAGAGGGAGTAGACTATGAAGAGACCTTTGCACCTGTAGCCAGATACACTTCCATCAGAACAGTTCTTGCTCTGGCTGCAGTGACGAAGTGGAAGATACACCAGATGGATGTCAAGACTGCCTTCTTGAATGGTGTAGTAGAAGAAGAAGTGCATGTGGAACAACCACTCGGTTTTGAGACACATGACAGAGAGTCTCATGTATGTAGACTAAACAAAGCCCTGTATGGTTTGAAATAGGCACCCAGGACTTGGTACGGCAGGATTGACAGCTTTCTATCCAGTTTGGGATTTACCAAGAGTAAAGCAGATTCCAACCTTTACTACAAGGTTGAAGATGGCAACCCAGTGATACTTCTACTGTATGTAGATGATTTGTTTGTGACAGGTTCAGATGGGTTGATTGCTGATACGAAGAGAAAGCTTGCTGCTCAGTTCGAGATGAAGGACTTGGGAATGATGCATTACTTTCTAGGTATGGAGGTGTGGCAGAGTACAGATGGAATCTTCCTTGGACAAGGGAAGTATGCAGTAGAGATCCTGAAGAGGTTCGGGATGATGGACTGCAAGGCCATGGCTACACCTATGGCATTGAACCTGAAGACATTGAGTGATACTTCTTCAGAGTCGGTTGATGCTACGATGTATCGTCAGTTGATTGGGTCATTGATGTACCTGACGAACACGAGACCAGATATTTGCTTTGCTGTGAACACCTTGAGCCAGTACTTGACAGATCCGAGAAGTGTTCACTTGGTTGCTGCAAAGCACATTCTGAGGTACCTGAAGGGTACAATTGATTATGGGCTCAAGTATGATGCGAATCAGAAGATTAACCTGGAGGTTTATGTTGATTCAGATTGGGCAGGCAGTGCCATCAACAGGAAGAGTACTTCGGGATGTTGCTTCAGTATGGGATCAGGTGTGATCTCTTAGTTTAGCAGGAAGCAATCCTGTGTGGCACTGAGTACAGCTGAAGCAGAGTATGTCGCAGCTTGTTCAACTAGTTGTGAGGCAGTATGGCTGCGGAAGCTACTGTCTGATATATTTGATCTCCAGCTGGATGCTACCTGTATACATTGTGACAACCAGAGTTGCGTGAAGTTGTCAGAGAATCTAGTGTTCCATGACAGGTCGAAGCATATTGAGATCAAATATCACTATGTGAGCGGATATGGTTCCTGCCTGGATGAGAGTCTCCCATCATTGTGAGCGGATTTGGTTCCATCCTGGATGGGATTGTGCCTTTCTGATGAGTAGGTCAGATATAAGTGCAGGAAATATTTCATCATTGTGAGAGGATATGGTTCCTGCCTGGATGAGAGTCTCCCATCATTGTGAGCGGATTTGGTTCTAGCCTAGATGGGATTGTGCCTTTCTGACGAGTAGGTCAGATATAAGTGCAGGAAATCTTTCATCATTGTGAGCGGATATGGTTCCTGCCTGGATGAGAGTCTCCCATCATTGTGAGCGGATATGGTTCCTGCCTGGATGAGAGTCTCCCATCATTGTGAGCGGATGTGGTTCCAGCCTGGATGGGATTGTGCCTTCTGACAAGTAGGTCAGATATAAGTGCAGATCCATTTCACAGATGTTAGTGATGTGATGTCCTATCATGCTGGTGAATGTGAGTGCTGGGCCTTTCTGATGTGATTGTAGTTTACTACATGATCAGATGTGAGTGCTGGGTGTACCTTTCTGACGAGCAGGTCATATGTAAGTGCGGGGCGAAGACCTACATGAGAGTAGGCCTACAACCAGCATGAAATAGGGCTGGCTCTGTAGAACTTCCTATGACGAGATAGTACACACTTGATGATGACCAGTGGAGATCCAGATCGAGCTATGATCCAGATCCAGTTATGATGACTCCGAGAGATCCAGATCGAGTGATGATCCAGATCCAGCAGTAGAGATCCAGATCGAGTGATGATCCAGATCCTGTCCAGAGAGATGATCCAGATCCAGTCCAGTGATGTTGATCCAGATCGAGTGATGATCTAGATCCAGTGATGCCATTTTATGATGATCCAGATCGAGAGATGATCCAGATCCAGATGACTTGAAGACGAAGATGACTTGAAGATGAAGATGTCTCAAAGACGAAGATGATCCAGTAGATGCAGAGAAGAAGACCAGTGCTGAAAAATTGTGTCGAAAGAATACCTTCCTAGTTAAGAGGGAGTGTTGATGTATATGTAACTTCGGAATGTATTCTTCTATGTATTCTATGTATTGTAACCCGATGTTTATTATGGGATGTTTCTATTATGTATTTGAGTCATGTGGTCATGCCCCAATGTTCCAATCAGGAGGATTAATAATGTAATCAAGTCATATCAAGTCATTAGGTAAGTCCCCACAGTTATGGGGCACTTGAGTTATTATACACTAATTAAGGTGCTCGAGTAGTAATTATGAGGTCGAGCCTACGTGTGAAATGGTAATTCAAGTGAACGGACTAATATAAATAGAGAGGGTGAGTCTCTCTATTTATCACTTGTGAATTACATCACTTGCTCTCTCAAGTCTGGCGCACCTTTGGAGAAGGAAATACTTTGGCTTGACAGAAGACAGAAGGTTGCTATTGTGTTGGGAGGTCATCTTACTGTTTTGGGGATCACATCTTGTGGTGATACTATATTAGAGGAAGTTGAGGGGTTTTCTCCATTTATGGTTTCCCCTCCTAAAAGCTTTGTGTCTCTTGTCTCTTGTGATGTAATTGCTGTACTTGTTATTCTCTCAGTGAAAAGATCTTATCATAATGCTAGCTTAAATGTTGAAAAACTAACAACCTCAGAAGTATGCAATGTGAGCATGGGTTGGATGAAGAATTAAATTATGCATCCAACGAGTCCCTAAACTCAAAATTTGGGTGAACCAATAAGGAGATATGTCAAAAATACAAAAGGAAAAAGTAGTTTTTATTCCCCCCCTCCAAAATTTAGAAATTTAATTTTATTATTATAACTCTTATTCTATTATTTACCTTTCTAAGGCCCATTTTATACCTCAAAACTCCCCTAATGCTTTAAACATGGAGCTCATGAACAAGATGGATATTTCTACGTCTTATGCTTGCTTTTGCGTCAAAACAACAACATAAGAAAAGTCTATGGAAAAAGTGTACAAAATGAAATCCTTTTCAAAATATGGGGACATTAATGTGGGAGCATCTGCAATAGATTTCCTAATCTTGATAAAATTATCCTTTTGAGTGTCAGACCACTTAAATGGTACATCTTTTTTAATTAAATCTTTCAATGACCTAACAGTCTAAGCAGAATTTGGCACAAACCTTCTGACAAAATTAATCTTACCAAGGAAAGATTGCATGGCCTTCTTTGAACTCGCTAGCTTGATTTTTGAAATGGAATATGTTCTTTCAAGATCAATGGTCATGCCATCTTTTGAAACAATAAATCCTAAAATCTTACCTTCGGTGACCTCAAAAATTAACTTCTTTGGATTCAAATAAATTCCATACTTTCTACATCTTTCAAAAACCTGTATAAGAGAAAACAGATGGTCATGCCTCTTTTTTGAATAAATTTTTATATCATCCAAATAGACCACTACATAATTGTGAATTAGACCCCTGAAAACTATGTCCATATCTCTTTGGAACGTAGCACCTGCGTTGATCAATATGAATGGAATTCTTCTATAGGAAAATGTACCCCAAGGTGTTCTTAAAGCGGTTTTGAGTTGTTCAGAGGGTGTAACCAATACCTTATTATAACCGGAGAAACCATCCAGTAAGGAAAACATCTCCACACCTGCAACCCTTTGCAATATCTATTCCATTGAAGGAACAAGGTAAATATATTTTTTAGGTGCTCTATTTAAATTTCAAAAATCCACACACAGTCTTATCTCCCCATTCTTTTTACAAACTAGGACTAAGTTTGAAATTCACTGTGTATGTAATACTAGAAAATTAATCGTAGACTTCAATAGTTTCTCAATTTCTTTATTAACAGATGGTTCAAGATTAGGGTGCATCTTTCTCAACTTTTGTCGATACAGTTTTATATCATGTTTCATGGGAATGTTGTCCTACATGATGGTTGTGTCAAAAGTTTTCAAGTCATCATATGTCCATGAAAACACATTTTTATACTTGTAGAGTTTGAACAAAGCCTTTTCTTCATCTGGTGAAAAATTAATCCCTATATTGATAAGTTGAGGGTTATGCATGTTTCTAAGATTGACAGTTTTAAAATTGAGAGAAGAACTATGTGTTTTGCAGTTAGTGTTACCTTTGAATTTTTCTTGCAAGTCATAGTACTTTTCTAGATTGATAACTGACTTAGGGATCAGATTAGAAGGGAAATTAGGGTCAGACAAAGACTTATCATGTTCAGCCTCATCAATAGCTAGGTATTTAAAGGTATCTCGGGCTGTAAAAATGTCTAAAATCTATCGGTCATCATAAAAAACCTTCCAATTTGTCACATTATCAAGGATAGAAGGCATGTACATTAGTTCAATGGAAAAGGTGTCAGGGGACATACCTTCAGGGGGAATGAGATTAGATGCAGTGTTAGCTAACAATTCTGCATTGATGTTCTAAGATCCAGGGATAGACTTAATATTAAATGCCTTAAATGAAGCAGTAATGTCCCTAACTAGCTTCTAGTAATTAATCAAATGTGGTGATAAACAATGGATCTTGTTCCCTACCTGCTTTACAATGATTTCGGAGTCACCGTAGAATTCAATGACCTGAGCACGTAAATGAATTGCTTTCTTCAATAACTATACAAGAGATTCATATTCAACAATGTTGTTAGTGCACTCAAACTACATTATGTAGGAAATCATCATTTTGGTTCATTTTGGTGCATTTTGGATCTATCAGTACACATCCTGCACCAGAGCCATCCATTGATTTAGATCCATAAAAAATAAAGTCCATGAATTTAAATTTATCCTAAATTTGGTATTCACATTATATACATTATGAACTATAGTACCAGTAAATGGAACAACAATGCAATTAATTATTTCCAAAGAAATAATCAAATGTATAATGTTCTATGGTTGAACTAAAGAAGACAACAAGGTCACTGAGATCATTGAGGTCTATTTCATAAAATGTTCTCTTACAATCTTAATTTGATTCGGTCTTCCATTGTAAGGTATCCATAAATGGCACTAGCCAGTGGAAAAATATCCTTTGATCTTTTCTGACTAGTCTCTGCTCAACCACATACCATAGGCCTCAAGAATGTCAGTAATGACAATGTCAATAGTTTTATGAATCCTTGGGTCAACAGATAATGTCAAAAGAACATGATTTTGTTCCCCTACCACCCTAATTATTGATCTATCCAGTTGGACTATCTAGGATGGATAGGGTTCTCAAGTTGCATTAAAATTATTACATACATATAATGGCATGGATTTGGATGAAGCTCCAAAGTCTGTCATACAATTATTGACATTCCTATTGAATATTTCAAAAGTTAGAAAGAAAGGAGGGTTCCTTTTCATACTAGGCTTCTGATTATCAGGATTTACACAAGTTTCCAGATTATTGTTTTGAACTTCCCTAGATTTATTCAAAATCATTCTCTTGGGTATATTTTACCTCATAGGAGGTATTCTTAAAAGTTCAAACAAAGAAATGTTAGCTTTAGCCATTTTTAAATCATCAATTCAATTGTATTGAATCTTAGGAATTACCTTTTCTGTTGGAGTTATTGGGCGTGGACGTTGATGGTGGAATTTCCTATGACGTTTGGCATTTACTCCTAGTGTTATAAGAATGTTGAACATTGTAGATAGCTTTAGATTCATCTTCTTCCTCTGCCATTGAAAATTCTAAAAAACAGTTGACAATGTTAAGGTGTTGATCATGTTCTTCGTCAAGAGGTAGGGAATCTTTAGCTTCTTCTAAATTGTCCCTATTGTCATCATGAACAGTTTGAGGTCCAGTAGTTAGGCCCTTCAAAATAGACTTAATCTCGTCAGAAGTCAGAGTCTCATCAAGATTTGGAGGAGGTTGATTCTTAGGAGGCTGGTAAGGTCTCCTAAAAGGTGGCCTTTACAAACCTTTGTTTTTTTATTTATTGTCATTATTAGTTCTTTTTAGGTCCACCATATCATTAGAAATATTTTGTAGCGACTTCTTCATGTTGTCCATCTCGAAAGGGTCTTTATCTTGGGCCGTGGGTTTGGGGAATTTTTCCTGCCTCCTACAAGATGTAGAAGGTTTATTTGATTGAGTATCTAGGTTATCCTTTAATCAAAACATATCTTTCTCCACTTGGATGGCTTCAACAAAAGATTCCTGGAGAGTAGTGTTGTGTGCTCTTTTCACCCACATAGCAATGGGAGTAGGTAGACCCTTAATGTAGTAGGAAACCAATAAATATTCCACAGGAAGAAAATTGGTCGGGATCCTATTATTCAAGCAAAAAATCCTATGATTGAAGTCTTTCACCCTCTCCTTACCCTTTATCCCCAGAGAGGACAGATCCATAACTAGATCTTCTGGAGTACTATCATCTCCAAACTTCTGGAGAAACAACTTTTCAAATTTGTCCCAAGAGTTGATTGAACTAGAATCTAGGGGAAAATAACATGTGGAAGCATGTCCTTCAAAGGAATAGGGGGAAAACCTACACACTACGTCTTCATGTACTACATTCCTCAATCTAATGGCTTGCATAAAAGTTTTAATATGATCCTAGGCAGGTGATCTTTCGTCAGTATTAAACCTAGGGATCCACTTCTCAGGATTTTTAGGCAGCTTATGTTGTTGTCCAAGGATGAAAATTGCTTCCTAGTCCAACCAGGTTCTATTGAGTTGTTCATCCATTGGTGTTTCTTCCGATTAAGAAGGGTTTGAGGAGGTCTTACTATCTGAATAATCTTCAGATGGAGATGAAGATGAGGTAGGTGGTGTAGGTGGTGGTCCACCAGATAGTATGTTTGGTTGCAGACTGTACTGAGAATTATTTGTTTCTTCAAATAAATGGTTTCTTTGGATCTTAGGATGTAATTATTGTTCAATTATTCCCTAATTGCTTGTACTAAGAGGTGAATTTTCAATTGAAGGGGTTTTGGATAAGATGTTTTTGAGGTTCTGAGTGACCTCAACCCTCTGCTCTACCCTAGCTGTGATTTCCTGATTACTTTTCCTCAACATCAAGATTCAAAGGCCCTCTAATAGGTGAGACAAAGATAATATAAGGTATTCTATATAGTGGTTCTAGGATAGGAGTAGTAGGAACTATGGTTGGGTTATCTGTTGGTTGTATAACTGATGTAGATGCTTGGGCTTGGATTCTTTTAACAACCAGTGATCTAGGTGAAGGAGGTTTAGAAGTGCTATGTTTAGGCATGATGTATCATGGCCCTCCTTCTACCACCATTTGTTGATGGCCCGAGGTTGTAGTTGTTGGAAAACTACAAGGAAATCAATAGGAGGGGAAACTCCAACCTAAAGGGATTCAAACACTCCCACGCAGAGATGGTTTTATCCCAAATTTGTTTGAGATAACTGACTCCTATGGATATAAGGCCTCCATTGGCACAAGTTGGTCAGATCGAAATGGATTTTTTCTTCCTTAATGGAAGAAATGGGAAGGTTTGAGGTAACAGTAAACATAAGTGTCTAACTAAAATAGTATTTGTGGATGATTTGTTGTAGAAAAATTATATCTACTATTTATGACAGAGTAAATTAATCCAGGATATAGAAATATAAATCAAATTTGTTCTTTTCCAACTTCAAATAAAACTAAAACAATTAAAATTGAATTGTTATATTCAAAGATCTTAAATGCATAATTGTTCTAACAGAGTAACACTAATTAAAAAATTAACATTTACAGGGGTAAATATTCATTACTTGCACTTGATAGTGTATAGATTAAATAAATAATTTACTTAATGCATAAACAACACAATAACTTTGTAATGAGAAATAAATACATAAATCAATGTGTTTTATAATGAGGCAGCATATAATCAAGATCACAGCGAAATGGAAGAATAATCGATACTCATTAAAGAAATTTAATGAATAATCAAAAGATACGAAAAGAAACAATGTGAATTTTATTGCAAATGTAAGAAATTACAACCCTGCATAAATTATAGAGTGTCTTTGGTCTATCCTTTGAGGTTATTTCTCCTATAATCCTCTAGGGTCACTCCTTTGAGCTCTGTCCTAGCCCCAGTATGAGATATCCCATCATTTTAAATAATCATTACAAAATCCTACAAAGAAAGAAAGTCCTCAAAAAATATGGGGATTACATAATATCAGTTTTAAGATTTTCCAAGGGAATATTTCCACCTTGCAAATGAATATAATAGATCCACTATATCCCTATACTCAACAAATTCCAGTTGTAACTGAACCTTGCAAACCATGGATTTGATCTCACTTTTCTTAAATTTATCCCTTTCTTGGAGAAAGAGATTGATTTTCATCTATGAATTTAAAGGAGATTCAATCCACTCCTTGATCTCAGCTAGGTGAAGACGATCAATCTTCTGAATCTACTCCTTGGTTTCTGAAAAATATTTTTCAATCTGTTCCAACTTCAGCTTCAGAGGCATGGCCTCTTCGATCGGATCCATTAGTGGTAAGTCCATAAAACTTAACAAATTTTCTGAGGCGAACCACCTCTTCTTGCATGTTACTTGTCCATCCTGAATAGTGGACTCTATAGATTCACATAAATTTTCCCATGAATCCAAAGAAATATTAATCCTTCTCAATTTAATTTGTTATGGAATGGCACATTTTCAGGTATTTACTCTTCTGCTCATTGAGAACAATTTTGGACTTTGTGTTTCTCGACATAATTGCAAGGTAGTGGATAAATTATGGAAAAAATACGTGACAATCAATTTTAATCGTATAAAATTACTGCAATTAAAACAATGGAAATCAATAGGTTCGAACTTACCATTAAATCACTAAAGAGCAAGAAAATTCATGATCCTAGTAAAAATTCGCAGCAAATTCTTTCGCTGGAGTAAAATTCATGAGTTAAAAACAATGGAAAATGAAAATATTTAAACCACTGAGTTCAACGAAGAAATGAAAATATTAAGTTCAAACATGATAGGATAAAAGAGGTGAAAGCACCAAGGAATAATACCCCATAGTGCAACAATAACAATAAAATTTACCTTCATAATGATGAATGAGGATTCCATTTCATTTAATGAAATGGGATCTGTTGTGCTAATAGTAGAGATGAATGAAACTCTTCTAGTATCATGTGTTTCAAATTTGAATTTGGTACCAGTAAAAGGTGACCTTTGTTGAAATATTATAACTTCAAAGGATATTCTAAATGTATTTTACTAATGTAACCCAAGGGAGATGTTATTATTTCTCCATCGGGGTGATACTATTGTAATTGGTCATCATAGAGTCATGAGATAAATCCTCCATTGTAAGTCGGGTCATTAGTACCCTAATGAATAATATAAAATATTGTTTTGAGTATTCCTAGGTAAACTCGGCCTAGGAAGTTTAGTGGAGCCAACTTGTTTAGGGTAAAAGTTAGTTGGCTCAATGTGTATAAATAGAAGAGTCGTGCTTATTTAAACAAAGACTCACTCACTTGTGTAGCACATAGGGGAGAGAAAGATATATATAACAACAAGGTGGAGAGTACCTATTTTGGGGTATGATACATATTATATAGAGGAAGTTCTGTTGGGTTTTCTTCCCCTTGAGGGTTTCCCACGATAAATATTGTTTCTTTCTTTTTATTATGCTTCTTTCAATGATTTTGCATATGCTACTATTGTGAATTTGGATTGAACGCTAATGATATCTAGTCTAGCATATGAAATATTAACAACCTTTATACCATAAGGTCTCTTGTTTCTATTTCTATCCTTTATGAAGATTGGTGTCACGTCCCCAACCCTAACTCAACGGAGAGGATGCGACAAAATCTATCAACCTGAGCAATCTAAGCCCCATGAACATAATATGAAAATTGCCTTGAAATAAAACATTCATAAGTATAAACAGATGCATAATGCAATGTACATGAAATATACAGTGGAACCAAATCATTCATTCAACACATTCATGCATTCAACATGTTCATGATAATTTCATAATAATTCATAAGTAAATACAATTGCAGAACTTAGATGCACAACAATACTTATCATTGAAAGAAGCTCGTCCCGCAACCAGCTATTTCGCTGCAACGTTCCACCCAACCATAGGCCATTGTGCTCTTTAATATCTTAGCAACACTACCACCCCCGAGCTGGGCATGATCTTCCCCAAGGAATAAGGAACACTAGCAGACTTCACCCATAACCAAGGATACAATTAAAATTTAGCCAAGCCAACACAATTGGGTTTATCAGACTTACACAGGAAGTGGTTTACACTTAGCCAAACTCACATGAGACACAAACAAGCAAACAATTGGGTTTATTAGGCTACCAGCCAAGCCATCCTTCCAGTTGGGTTTATCAGGCTATCAAGGAGGTGGAAAGACTAACTGCTAAGCTAGTGAGCTCAAACCCAGAGCTATGAACACCCACACTGGATCTAGTCTGACTTCTAAACAATTACACACCCAACACAAGGAAGCATTCCCTTCTCTTATACACAGTCCGTCAGGCTATGCCTTCCCTTCTAGTGTTATTCAGGGGATGCAAAGAATAAAACCAACCTTCGAGATTGGTCTGTGAGGTTCTTTCACACACTAGGTTTATCAAGCAAGTCTAGACTCCATTTCCATTCCTTTAATCAATGTAGATTCCAAAGCAAGGATGTGCACACAGTTATCTCAGTACTAAAATTAACAAAATGTAGCAGACGACGGGGATTTCATACACACACAGTAATCAAGAATTTCTGAACATCGTCAGTGCCAGACTGACTGCTGCAAAGTACCAAAACGAAAAACGTTTTTTGGTTATTCAAATCAAAGACACAAAATCGGATTCAGGTCATTTGTGTTCAGGAGAACAACTAATAGACTGGAGAAAACGTGAAAAGAAACAAATCCACACAGGAAAAATAAAACGTGAAGGATTCAGATTACCGGACAGGAGAAAATCGTGAAGGGTTCAGACTCAAATTCATTTTTTTGCTTGCTGGCCCCCCCATGAATGTCGAATTGGGTTTTTCCAAAAAATGTTTTTTCCATTCCAAATCGTGGGGGAAGGTGAAACGCTGCCACATGAGGGAAAAATGGTCGTTTTCTTCAAGAAAATTAAAAAAATGTTTTTCCAAAAATGGTGTTTTTCCCATTTCAAATTTCTCCCCACTCTTCCAATCCCCCACTCCCTTATCCTTAGTCATTCCCCCATCTCATTTAGTTGTGTTGACATAGCTGGCTGTAGGTTTTTAATTAAAAATTACAAATTTAACATAATGTCCAAAATAATAAATTTTTGGCTAGCACAAAATACCATCGAACCAACTTTAATCACCGAAACATAAATACTAAATCAATGGTGGGGCTTTTCCCTTGAGCTCCACACCATTATTATTTGCATAATTTTATTTAAATGCAAATGGGTTCAAAACCAGGGTGTTACAATTGGAGTCATCTTTAAGTTGTTTAATGAGTTGAGACACCTTGTCATTGGTCAACCACTCTTGTTGTGCTTTTACTTACCATTATGATAATGGTTATGATAAAGAAAATAAAGATTTGTCTTCCTCATATTTTCTAAGCAATCTATCTTCCAGCACATTGCCTTTTCCCTTTGTATAGATTATCTCATAATCATATACTAGCATCTTTGTGACCCAATTGTGCTCTTCTAGAGATGGAAACATTTGCTCCAAAAAATACTTCAAACTATTTTCATCTATTTTCATCTAAAAGTGTCTTCTAATTAGACTCATGGCACCAAGTTTTTCTTGCAAGAAGGATGGCTATCGGCTCTTTATCATAAGTGGATTTACCCAAATTATTACCGCATTATTGTTTACTAGTGAAGGACAACGGACATCGTTCTTGCATGATTATTGATCACATGACCCGATGCATCACATTGCAATACAAAAGCCTTTGTGAAATCAGGTATTGCTAAGAATAATGTGGTACACATAGATTCTTTTAAATAAGAAAATGTTTTCTTTGCAACCTTGATCTAAACAAAAACATTATTTTTTAGCGGGTTTGTTAATTTGGAATCTAACTTTCCATTATTTTTCACAAAATTTCTACAACAACCTATGAGCCCTATGAATCCATGTAAGATTTCCAATGTTTTGGGTTAAGACCAATCCTAGATATCCTTAGTTTTCATGGGATCCACTCACACCACATGTTTATTAACAATGTAACCCAAATATTCAACCTCAAAGCACCACAAGTGAATTTGCACCTCTTGAGAAATAATTGATTGTCCTTGAGTAATTGTAATACACTATTAAAATGTTCCAATGTTCTTCCCAATTTACACCATAGGTCAAGAAATAATCAAATAATACCAACACAAAAAGGCATACATATGGTTTAATGATATAATTCAAGAGGCTCTGGAAGGTGGATGTGACACTACAAATTCCAAAGGGTATCACCAGAAACTCTTCTTGACCTTCATGTCTACAGAAATAAGTCTTAGGGATGTCAACTTTATTTATTATGATTTGGAAGTATCCAGAGTGAAGGTCACTTGGTGAAGAACATGGCATCAAATTTCACCCAGGAGGTCATAAATCATTGGAATGGGGAATATTCCTTTATTATCAACTTAGTAAGAGCATGAAAGTTTGGGCACTTGATCCATGCACGTTATTTGTTTGGTATCATGACCATTAGTGATGAATAAGGGATAATGCTAGGATGTATGACACTTTCCTCAAACAATTCATGGATAATATTTTTCAATTTCATTATATTGTGAAAAATGATGTCTACAAGGATGCACATTTGGTGTTTGACTACATATAATAGCATAATACAATTATTATGCTCTCCTCATGAAAAGAGTACACCAAAGGGTGTCTCAAATACCTAATGATGTTTGTTCAAAACCTGTTGCAAGTTAGGGTGGAATTCTTGTGCATGATTATCTATGACTTGTATGGCATTGAATTGAGCAATAACGTTAGAGTGGAATTTTGTTTAATAAATCCTCCATATGGTGAGAGATGATGATTTCCAAGGATCCTAACAGAAGCCCTTTGAGGGTTTGTGTAATTCATGTATAATTATTCTTTAGTCAATATCATGTATAATTAATTGAAATCCATGGAAACTAGCCCCAAGGTGCATAGTCGTTCAACCCCCAAAACTATATCACAACCACACATATATATTCCAAAAATCTGAGTTTTAAGTTGATACGCCCTTAGTTGGAGTTTCACATTTTCACATTTTCCTCCACATTTCAATACCTCCATTGGCCATCATAATTTGAAATATTTGCACTAGTAAGTGGGATTATTTGGCCAAGTTATTGTTAATAAAATTGTACATCTTGCAGTTGTCAACCAAAAAAATCAGTTTTTATGATTGATGTATCCAAGACGTTTAAAGGTTTAAGGAGTGGAAATGGTAGATAAAAAATGAAGGGAGATTAGGGGTTCTTCTTGGGAAATTTCTGGCTCCATGTCTACTTTCACGATATATTCATTTTCAACTAACTTTAACTCAACTTTATATTCCAAAGGGATTTCTTCTAATTGGTGGGAAGAGGTGACATCAATTGGAAACAATTTATGTTATTTACCTTTATGACTAGGAACATACTTTTCATCATAATTATAGTAGTGTTTACACCTCAGACACTTTTCTTTTCTATTGGATACAATCATTGGACTTTCAAGGGTTGAGAAAGACGCAGGTGATTGTAAGAGTGGCATATGAAGGGTGAGTTTGCAGCATGAAAGAGGGTCTTTTGGATTTTGAATTAATTATTGTATTTTATTCTTGAGCTTGTTGAGAGGTATCCAACCAGGTAGTAGGCTTATGCATCCTAACTTGTATTCTCATATCTTCCATGAGGATAGTGATGAAGAATTATTTATAAAAATAATATGTTAATTCATATGTACATATCTCTAATTGGTCAAAGGGTATGATAAGTTCTGCTATTGATCATGTTTGACGTAGCTTCGTCAATTGTACCAAATAGTGAGTATCTCTCTCAAAATGAGCATAAATGGCTTAAAAAAATCCATTCCATATTATGTAGCCCCCATACATTTTTTTTATTCCATTCCAACCATTTCTAACATTTTAAGTCCAAGTAAAGCATTTACACTCTATGTTTCATCATGTCATCATTAATTCCATGGAGGGAAAATTAGTGTTCCATATAGGTGACCCAACCAAAGAAGTCAAAACCATTCTTCATATAGAATTTAGGTAACTAGTTTTAATGATTATCAATAAAGAGCGATTTCTAGTTGTGAGGACCCAAAAGGGGTTACTTATGGTGCAAATTTCCCACATTTGAAGATTCTGTGTTTGTTATATTTACGTATGGTACATTCAATTAGTTATCATCTAGGAGGAAGTGATTTTTTAGTTGACTAAGTTTGTTTTCATACTCACCAAAGAGGCCACCATATTGTGCAAGGTTTTGACTCATTCCTAAATTGTGCCAATCTACTGATCTTGTCAGGAAACATTATCTTGAGTTGTGTTTGAAGAAAATAGTACTAATCATCCAGAATATCAAGTCACTTAGTGAACTATGTGGTATTCAATCATGATTTCATGGACTTCGTGAGTTCCCAAAAATATTATCAGGGAGTGAGACCATGATGATCAATGTTTCACAAGGAATCTGGTGAAGTAGGTAGACCATAATGGTGTGGTCATGTCCATTGAAAAAATGTTGTTAGAGAGTGGTACCATAGGGATCAACATGGAACAAGGATTCCTTTGAGATAGGTCTCATGTAAATTGCAACTTGGATCCAATTTTTTTCTGAATATTACTCATGTGGTAGTATACTCTTGTCTAATTAAGACCATAGTGATGAAATTTCAAAATTCTTGATATTCCAAATTATGTAGAAATTTTGGGCAAAAATAGAAAAGGCTAGGGTTTGTAGGGTATTAAGGAAAAGGGAGTATCAGATGTTATAGCTATATGATATACTAATAGATTCCAACAATAGTATTTGACCCAACAACTTAGGGCACTAGTTCCCTTAGTCGTACTACATGACTACCAAGGCATTGGAGAGGAATATTCTCAAGTGTTGTGCTCGATAACACTATAGAAACAATATAGATGATTGGATGTTATGAAGTTGGTTTTAGGTATCCAAGACAATTTTTTATATACCCAAGGGTACGTGGAAGTGAAATTCCATATAAAGGTGTTATCTAGTGCAATACTACTCAAAGGGGTACCAACAAGGGTTATAGGGGTTTCCAACAAGGTGATTCTAGTTATATTTTCTATGCATATTCTTACAAAACTATAGTTTTATCTACTAAAAAATACACGTGTTATTTAAAGGTGTTAGTACACCTCTCTAACATTTAAAAAGATCTAAAATTTGGGTGTGTGCTTATCCCAAGAAGGTTCTCTAATACCACTTGTAATGTACTTGATCCCAAAATTATAAAGAAAAGTAATAGAATGCCGCATAGAGTACCAGTGTTGAAAAAAAATACAAGAGAGAAATAGATAAAACTTGAGAAATAACCCTTATATTAGTGATGTCCAAAAGACAGATAAATGCTCACTTGCCTCTTTAAGGGGGAAACCTTTTACAAGAAAATCTCCAAATGAAATAAAAATTATTGAACATAACCTTCTACTCTATATATAGTGCATCAATAGTAAAAAGCCTAACTACCACCTAGTGGATCTTTATTAAATAGAACCCATTTACATTGAGTAATTATCAACTAAATTTTTAATATTCCTTATTCAAAGAAGATGGCATCAGACATCAATAATGTACTCCTTAGTATCCTAAAAGTAAAGGGTTTAGGGTAAGACCCTAACAAAATTCCATCCAAGTTATGGACAATATTCCACAAGTAATTCACCATGTTTTATTTTGGTTTTAATAAGCATCCATAAGTATTTTAAACACCCCATGGCTTCCCTCATTTGCACAAAAAAACATGATCATGTATCCCACTAATTCCACACGGTCAGCCACCTAATTTGCATCCTTATTGACATCCTTTTGCAAAAAATCATAAAATTGAAAACATCAATTAAGCAATGTTAAGGGTTAATGTGATAAATCATAGTTCTATCTTTACTTATTCCCTTTAGTCATGGTATTACAAAAAGAAAGCAACTAATACATGTTCCTTGTATTCTATTTTCTTAATAAGTTGATGGTTAAAGACATTCCCATGCCAGTTAATGATGACCCCTTATATGAGCTTCATAGGGACCAATTATTCACTAAGTTGGACCTTTTCTCTATGTATCACCAAATTTGGATGAAGGAAGTAAACATTATTGAGACTACCTTCCACACACATGAAGGAAATTATGTGTTTTTAGTGGTACATTTTGGTCTTTGCAATGCTCCATTTACTTTTTAGAGCCCCATGAACATACTTTTCCAATGCTTCATGCATAAATTTGTGATTGTATTCTTTAATGATATCATGATTTATATAAAGACATGGAAAGTGCATGTGGAGCATGTTGATAAATCCCTACAACTAATAAAGGATAACTAGTTGTTCCTTGAATATTATAGATGGAAATTTCGCACCTTTGAATTGCAATATTGATTTCACATAGTTAGAATAACATGGGAATAAGTGGATCCCAAGAAAATTGAGTTTGTATCAATTGTAGGCACTTCCGAATCAAGATAGACCATTATATGTTCAAGTAATTGTTGCAATAATAGTTTCTATCACTAGAGAAACACTAGCGAATCACTAATATGTTAGGTTATGGTTATGATATAATATACAAGAAGGTTAAAGTGAATTTGGTGGCTTATTCTTTGCCTAAGAAATATGAGGAATGTTCTCTCTTTTCCTTATCATTATTGGACCCAATTCTCTTGGAGAGTTATAACGAGAATTGTTGGCTAATGACATAGTGGCTCAACTCATCCAATGACTTAAGCAAGAACCCAATCCTCATACTAGTTATATTTGGTATCAAAGAATATTGTGGAATAAAAATAATATTGGTTTGTTATAGGATTACGTTATAAAATAACAAGTGTTAGTATAACTACATTGATATCCTACCACAAGTCAATTTAGCTTTCAAAAAACATATAAATGAGCTAATCACTTTGTATTTTGGAAAGGTGTGAAAACACTTGTAGTTAAGTGTGACACCTGTCAAAGGGACAAGTGGTGAACAATGAACACCATCAAGGCATTGTAGTCATTTACAATACTTAACAATGTCTAGGATGACCTTCGAATGGATTTTAAAGTGGGCCTCCCTAAAATCTACAACACATGTTTCATCATGCTAGTAGTTGACCACCTTTCCAAATATGCTCACTTTTGTGCTTTATTGCACCCATTTACTCCATCCATGGTTTCCCAAGCATTTATGGAATATATTTTTAAATTACATGGTATGTCTATTTCCATTGTGATGGATGGTGATCCCAGCTTCACTAGCAAATTCTAAAAAGACATGTTTAAACTACATGCAATGTAATTGAAAATTAGCATGGCTTATCATCCCTAAATCGATGGTCAATAGAAGTGGTATACAAGTGTATAGAAACTTATTTTTTATGTTTAAATGGATTATACCAAGAACACCAATGGGTTCACTAGATATACATTACCAAATGGTGGTACAATGCCACTTATCAAGAGGATACAAAAGCTTCACCATATGAATTTGTTTATGCTTAAAAATATCCCTCATGGATTCATATTTACTAAGCACATCCAAGGTTCCAAAAGTGGATCATACAATTACTACCAAAGAGGTCATTCTTATAACACATAAGGACACTCTAATTTTGTCTTAACATAGTGAAGAAGAAAGTATGATCAGCATATCTCTAAGCATTATTTCAAAGAAGCAAATTAGGTGTTTCTGCATCTCCACTCCTATAAGCATACCTATATCAAAGATAAGTTCCACCAAAATATAGCACCAAACATCTATGGACCTTATCACATCCTTTAGTGCATTGGACAAGTTACACTACCTATTGGTACTCCAGTTCATTCATGGTTATAAGGGATCAAGAGAAGGACATCATTCAACTGACTTTAGATGTTTAGTTGCCACTAAGATCAGAGGGGATCCCTCAAAAGATTACTAATAAGATATTCACAAGATTGTGCCAGATTTGACAAAGAATTCAACATTGAATTGGTTGGAAGCAATAACTAGTAGAGTTGGTACTGGGATATGCAAACTCTCATCTTAGAGGCCTTTCCATCGAGCATGGATTCAAAAAGAAAATATTAAAAAACTGAATTAGTCAGGATAACAATTGTAAAGGAATTTCACTGAATGGAACAACAAACCAGCTTTAAATGAGGATGAAATGTGAAAGAATGAACGTATTGAGCCTCAAATACAAAGTAGCCAGCAGTTCCTAATAGGCTGCAAAATATTCATGAATGAACTTGTCAACATAATACACATATAGCTTAACAAAGAGCCAAAGGATATTGAAGTCCCTACCTAACATAAATGCACATCTATAGAACAAGCCAGAGGCCAACTAAAATTGAAAAATCTGCACACTACTCTCATTATTTAACAAAATATTCATGCTTACAAACTTTCAAATCTGCCAAAATTTAAATACATCAAATAATTTAATATGAAAAATGACTTTACCCTTATCCATTTAAGTAACCCTAAATTTTTTGGCATATTTGAAAGTTTAGGGTTACTCTCATATTAAAGATATAAGGACATCATTCAACTAACTTTATATCTTTAGCTGGCACTAAGAAGAGAGGGGGATCCCTCACACGATTACTAATAAGATATTCATAAGAGTATCCCATATTTGACAAAGAATTAACAAGGAATTGGTTGGAAGCAGTAACTAGCAGAGTTGGGACTGATAAATGCAAACTCTTAGCTAAGAGGCCTTTCCATTGGGCATGGAGTCAGAAAGAAAATATTTAAAAATTGAATTAGATAGAATAACAATTATAGAGGAATTTCACTAAATGGAACAACAAATCAGCTTTAAATTAGGAGGAAATGTGAAAGAATGAACATACTGAGCCTCTAATACAAAGTAGTTAGTAGTTCCTAACAGGCTCCAAAATACTCATGAATCAACTTGTCAACATAATACATATAGATAAACAAAGAGCTAAAGGATATTCAAGTCCCTACCTAACATAAATGCACATCTAAAGAACAAGCGATAGGCCAACTAAAATTGAAAATTCTAGACACTACTCTCATCATTTAACAAAATATTCTTGCTTACAAACTGAATAATTGTCAAATTATTGCTCAAATATTTATTTGATGAAATTTCTGCAAAGAAGAAAACTTTTGAAATACAAAAAAAATACACAACTGCTACATTCATTGATCTTAATCTCTACAAAACATGTCATCCCCTCTTCCTCCCTAATTCTAAACCTAATAATTATTTTCTCTTTACTAAAATCAATTACAATAATAACCTTCTAGCCATGGTTGGTTTGACTCTCCCCGCCTTCTTCAGAAATTTCACTTCCTTTGAAAATGGCTACACTCCCCTTTTTTTTAACTTCTCAAAAAACTAAAATGCGTTACTTACTAGCTTCTTGGTTTTGATGATTTCAAGATTAATTTTCCTTTTCCATTTTATAAACCGCGCTCAAATCATATATACGTTATATGTTATTCTCTTGGCTTCTTGAATATGTAAATACTTCTAAATGTATTTTTCCTAAAACAAAATAGAGATTTTCTTTTAAAAAATATTATAATATAAAAAAAAAAGTAATTCTCCTTTTTATAAACTAATGTATGATATGTAATGTCCATTTTTTGTAAATTTTATCAAAATGAACAATTATTCAATTCTTTTACAATGTATTCAAATTCATCTTCTTACAACTCTAGTTATATGGATTCAATTGCTTCCAAAATTCCTCCAATTGCTTTCAAACTTTGTGATGAAAATACTGAGGGGTTATGGGACATATTAGTGCATATATCAGACATATAATCAACTGGTATACCCAGCCATGGTCTGCAATTTTCAAGGGAAGAATGTTTTGGGACAAGACTAGTCAATTTGGGAGGTAGAAATCCCCTTGGGTCCTAGAACCAATCTCTTCACAACACTGTACACAATTCACTAATGGTGGGTATGATACTTGGCTATGTTATTAGACATTAATTAAGTTATATTTGAAGCATCATATTTGGTTTTGGTTTCGAATAGGTATCCAAGATAACTCCATGAATTTATTAGTAGTTTTGAGGTTCCAACCCCCAATGGTAGATGACTCCAAATAGATCCAAATGCTATGACATTGTACCAGAAGGTGTATGAGTGATATAATAAATTAATTATAATTTTTTAGGGATGTATTATGGTCTTCCAATTACTTCTGCAAGTCTATATCAAATTCTGAATAAGATATATGCTTTAACTAGCAATTTTGGTGCTCAAATCCCCCCCCAGAGTGAATGATAGAAATGGATTCCCAAGTGTTCTACAACCCACTCAAATTCTCAAATTGAAGCAGGTTATATGTAGAAGACATTATCAGAGACTCATATACATAACCAATCGACCTCCCATGGCTGTTATCACTTCCTTCAATCAGATATAAAAACTAGTTTTGGACCCTTGGGGAAACGAGATGTAGTTTGCTCCAAATGATATGAAATTCGACCCAATGGACAGAAATTATCAGTTACTGAACATGAAACCCATATTATACATTAATTAAAGTTCATTCATTTATAAATCATCAATTTTTCACACATATATTTGATTCCATCAAGATTGCAAGTGTTTACAACAAGGTATTGGGGAAATGGTATTGTTTCTTCAATATTGGAAAATAATACATAAGATATATTGGATTTTCTAATTTGGATATTTCTGAACATAAAGAATAAAACATTTACATCAGAATATAGAATACCAGAGCCAGAGAATCTCGCTCAAAGAGATGGATATCTCACCAAGTGCGCCTCACTCCATAAAGTTGAAATATGGTGAGAAAACTTGAGATGAATGGAAGAACAAGATGATATTGAGATGTCCATGAGCTTCCTATATCTTGAACATGTAAATTATGACTCCATTGAATCTCATTAAAATACCTAAGTGTCCTCTCCAAATCACCAATTAGGATGGGAATCTTTCACCCTCGAAATTGGCTAAGGCAAGGAACTAGTCATCCACTAGCTCTCTCTTCATAAACCCAAATTCATAAAATGATGAAAAATCCATTATCTTGGTTTATTCATCTATTTTATAAACATACTTAGACTTATAAGGTTCCCCAAATCATCCATAAACCCAAGACAAGTCTAATTGGTGTGTTTTCTCATGCTTTTCCATGTGACCTCTCTCTTCCTCTTCCATCTTCCCCCAAATTCGAGTAGGAGCCTCTTGGCCTTCTCCAACTCCAATGGGAACCCTATAAGATTCTATATTCAGGATTTACATGTCATAAATGTCATATTTCAGCCTTTATATTTGACTTGTGTCATAACTGTCATAGAATCTTCATCATTGATGTCATAGATGTCAAAAATGTAAGGGGAATCTAGCCAAGTGTCCATGAAACGCCCATTTGGCTCTTCCTCTCCCATGTAAGTTAAAATTCATCCCAAATTTTACCTATGAAGTATATGGACAAGTATATTAACCTCATAATCCATCCAAAAACATTAGGCTCCCATAGATTCGAGATTGCAAGAGGAGGATGCCAAGTGGCACCAATTTTCTAGCTTGTGTGGGCCCCATAGTCTCCACGTGTCTCCATGATCCATTTCAACTTCAATTTTATCTTGTATTTATTTAACAAGCTATATTATTAAATATTTATCCCCTTTTAATGTCTAAACATCATTTATTATCCCCCTTATTCCAAATCTCAAAGCTTCCACCCCCAACCTAGGAAACTAGTGATTTTCCTCCTTGGAAATTATTTGNTATGAAAAATTTGATTTGACAATTGTGACCCAATTAAAAATTTGGGACATTACAAATTCTACCTTCCCAATATTGCTTGTCCTCAAGCAATTTCAAATATGGTTGTTGAAGAACCTGCTTTCTATATGATTCTTTGAAGTTGCCACTGAGATGCCCACTTTGAGTATTTGAGATTCCATGAATATTTTAGAGAGGAATGACCATTCTTGCTGCTGCAATACTCTGATTAATGTCACCTTATTAAGTGGGGAATCCATCTCCCATACTGCTTGCTTCCCGAATAATTTGGAATCACTTAGACTAAAACCTATTCTGAGGTCCCATTGCTTGCATTACACTCCAACAATTAAGAGTGCCCTCCAACTCATACTATTAGGAAAGAGAATTCCTGGATTCCATTTTCTTGTATGCATTCTTCCAAACATCATGAGTACATAATATATATCATCAAATTACATAACAACATAATAAAAAGATACATCAAGGAGGTGCCTCATCAAAAAATCATGAAATTGCTTATACCTCCAAGTGAGTAGACTACCATTTGCCAAGTGCATACATGCTTGAAGTGACCATTCAAATATACTCCAATGACATAGGTGAGGATCCCATGTCCTATAATGTTTCTCCCAAAGAATGTAATATGCATCAAAATAATAATCAGCCATTTGTTCTTTCATCCAAGAAGTGAATTAAGAACCTCCACCAAAATATGAACCAAATAAGGAGCAAATAAAACATAAAGAATTCAAGTGGCTCAAAGAATTCTCATCAATACATCCTTGAATGAGAGAATCATAAATATATAACAAAGTATGTGGCTCTAAACAAAAATGTTCTCCAATCATAAATCTATTCACCCCAGTGTTGGATGAAGTTCCTCCAACCTCAAATGAACCAAGTGTTGAGCAAGAAAAACCACGAGTATTCAAGTGACTCAAATTCATATCATAGGTGCATCCATGTATATGTGCATCATCATAAGGTAACAAAGGATTCTGCTACAAATGTGAATAATAGTGTGCTCCAACCATGTAATCATAGAAAGTAAATCTAAGAGTTCCATACTCCTCATGTGGCATCATCAAAAACAACCCTTTCACCCATACTTCATTGAGACTAATGATGCAAAACATGGAATTGTAGGATGTAGGAGAATGAGATAACTCACCCAAATGATCAAAAAGTGCATAAGTTTCATCATGATAAGGATCCATATGGGTAGTATCATGCAGCTCTTTCAAAAGTGTGAAACCTTTGTCATAGGTTGGTTCCAATGTAGAGGAAGCATTCTCTCCTTTAAGCATTGCATAACCTTCATCAAGAAACAATTCAAGTTCCTCTTCCACCACATCAAGTGTTTGAATCTCTTCAAGTTCAACTTCAAACACATCAAGAACATTCAAATTTCCACATTTCTCATGATCCTCCATGTCATGAGAATCCTTCAAACAATCTACCATTTGACAATATGAAACATTGGAGGGAAAACAAGAATCTTTCAACTTTTCAAGAATTTGCTCATTTTGAATTGTGAGCTTAATATTATCCTCATTATTCTTCAAGTATGAATCATGTAACAATTTATTAAGCTCAAACAAATGGTTTCTATCAAAAATAAAATACATGAAATCACATTTGATGTGGCACATCTCTCTTTGAATCTTCTCCATGTCTTCAAGGAAGGATGTTTCCTCCAATGAAGTAGCTCTCCAACAAGAATTTGACACTAATACTTGAGTGTTATGGAGTATCTTCAGGGATTCTTGGATATCCATTTCACTCATCTTCAAGGATCCTTCAATGAAGGAAGGATGGTTCATGGGAGTGAACCTACTCTTCTTCTTCATTCTAAATTTGATCAAATGCTTGAAGCTCAAGTGGTGATGGGGAAGTTGATCTTGGTTCTTCATTTTCTGCTACGAGGTCTTCATCTTTATGCTCATGAGAAATTTGGATTGCAGCAACATTTTCAGATCTGATCTCTGTGTCACCAACATAGAGTTGTGAGCACCCATCATTAGGTACTCCTTCATAGTTCAAACATCCATCCATAGATTCCCTTTGGTCCATGTCCATAGTAGAATTTGTTTCAGAATGATATTCAATAGTTTCAAGGTAATATTCTTCCTTCTCAGGTGATGTTTCCTCATCTTTTTCATAGTCATTTGGGAGTGACTTTCAATCCTCTTGATGTAATTCTTTTTCTTCTTCACCACCCATAGAATTTTGTAGCTCCTTGGTCTCCTCCCTACTTGTGCATTGATGATTATTGCTTAATGAGTTCTTATTTGAATTATTTTTCATTAATTCCTTCAACCAATAATTAAGGTCTTAAAAATAAATGGTCTTATTTGTCTCTTCATGATGGAAACTTCTACTACCCATAAATTGGCTAGCTATCAATTCAAATGCTTGCGTAACCTGCCTGGTCATACCATCACCACACGACTTAATGACTTTCTTCAATTCATATATACCATCCCTAATTTCAATAGGTGCAAAGACCATGCTCTAATACCACTTTAATTTTCCATTTTTTGTAAAATTTATCAAAATGACCAATTCTTCAATTCTTTCACAATGTACTCAAATTCATCTTCTTACAACTCTAGTTATATGGATTCAATTGCTTCCAAAATTCCTCCAATTGCTTTCAAACTTGGTGATGAAGGTCCTGAGGGATGATGGTACATATTAGCATATATATTATACATATAATTAATTGGTATACCTAACTATGGTCTGCAATTTTTAAGGGAAGAATTTTCGAGACAAAACTAGTCAATTTTGGAGGTGGAAATCCCCCTTGGGTCCTAGAACCAATCTCTTCACAACACTGTACAACCTTCACTAATGGTGGGTATGATACCTAGATATATTATCATAAATTAATTAAAGTATATTTTAAGCATCATATTTTTTTGGTGGGTTGAATAGGTATCCAAGAGAACTCCATGAATTTATTAGTAGTTTTGAAGTTCCAACCTCCAATTGTAGATGACTCCAAATAGCTCCAAATTCTCTTGAGTTGTACTAGAGGGTGTATGAGTGATATAATAACTTAATTATAATATTCAGGTATGTATTATGGTCTTCCAATTACTTCTTTAAGTATATATAAAATTCTGAATAAGATAGATGCTTTAATTAGCAATTTTGGGGCTCAAATCCCCCCTAGTGTGAATGATAGAAATGGATTCCCAAGTGTGCTGCAACCCACTAAAATTCTCAAATTGAATCAGGGTATATGTATAATAAATTATCAAATACTCATATACATAACCATTTTACCTCCCATGGTTTTTATCAGTTTCTTCAATCAAATATAAATACTAGTTTTGGACCCTTGGGGAAACGAGATGTAGTTTGCTCCAAATGATATGAAATTTGACCCAATGGACACAAATTATCAGTTACTAAAAATGAAACCCATATTAGACATTAATTATATTTCATTAATATAAATCATCAATGGTGCACATATATATTCGATTCCATCAAGATTGCAAGAGTTTACAACAAGGTATTGGGGAAATGGCACTTTTTCTTCAATATTGGACAATAATACATGAGCTATATTGGCCTTTCGACCTGAGAGATTTCTTAAATTAAAGAAACAAATATTTACATCAGAATACAGAATACTAGAGCAATAGAATCTCCCTCAAATACATGGATAGCTCACCAAGTGCGCCTCACTCCATAGAGCTGAAATATGGTGAGAAAACTTGAAATGAATGGAAGAACAAGCTGATATTGAGATGTCCATGAGATTCATGTAGCTTGCACCTATAAATTATGACTCCATTGAAGCTCCTTGAAATACCTGAGTGTCCTCTCCAAATCACCAATTAGGATGGGAATCTTTCACCCTTGAAATTGGCTAAGGCAAGGAACTAGTCATCCACCAGCTCTCTCTTCACAAACCCAAATTCATCAAATGATAAAAAATCCATTCTCTTGTTTTATTCCCATATTTTATAAACATCCTTAGCCTTATAAGGTTCCCCAAATCATCCATAAACCCAAGCCAATTCGAATTGGTATGGTTGCTCATGCTTTTCCATGTGGCCTCTCTCTTCCTCTTCCATCTTTCCCCAAATTCGAGTAGGAGCCTATTGGACTTCTCCAACTCCCATGAGCACCCTATAATATGATCTATTTAGGAATGAAATGTCATATATGTAATATTTCAGCCTTCATATCTGACTTGTGTCATAATTTTCATAGAATCTCCATCATTGGTGTCATAGATGTCATAAATGTAAGGGGAATCTAGCTAAGTGTCCATGAAACTCCCATTTGGCTCTTCCTCTCCCATGTAAGTTATAATTCATCCCAAATTAGACCTATGTGTTGATGTATTTGTAACTTCAGAATGTATTCATCTATGTATCTTATGTATTGTAACCCGATGTTTATTCCAAGATGTATCTATTATGTATTTGAGTCATGTTGTCTTCCCCGATGTTTCGATCGTGAGGTTCATAATGTAAACAAGTCATGTCAATTCATAGTGGGTAACTCTCCGATTGTGTAAGAGTTAAAGTCCCCACAGTTCTGGGGCAGTAGGGTTATTAGACACTCATAGAGATGTCGGCTCTAATAAGTAATTGTTAAGTAAGGCCGACATGATTGAGTGCACTTCAAGTGAACGAAAGAATATAAATAGAGTGAGCCTCTCTATTTATCACACACATCATCCACTCACTCAAGTGTAGCGCATTAGTGAGGAAGGAAATACACTGGGAATAGACAAGAAGAAGACTACTGTTGTTGGGAGATCACTTATTGTTTTGGGGCTTTTACTATTTTGGTGATGATTCTATCTCTGAGGAAGTTGCGGGGTTTTCTCCTTTATGGTTTCCCCGAGAAAAACTCTTTGTGCCTCTTGTCTCTTGTGATGTGCTTATGTTTTATTGATGTGCTTGTTATTCTCTTAGTGAAAAGATCCTAAGATCATAATGCTAGCTTATATGATTAAAAACTAACATGGTATCAGAGCTAACATGAGAAGTAGACACTGTGCAGCTGCGGGAACTAGGGCTTCCTAGTTTGTGGATCTTCCTCCATAGATTTTCAGCAAAAGTAAGGTGGAATTACTCTCCTCCTTAGGGCGCATCTTTCTGTCGAAGAAGAATCCAATTATAAGGTTTGTCAGTTTTGGACCTGTCACTACTGTCAGAAATTAGGGATTTTTACAGAAGAGAAATTTTTCAGTGAGCCTAGGCATGGATTGATATCCTCCCCAAAATCGAAGTTAGGGACAAATTTCAAGGCATTTGGGTGGACAGAACTCCAGAAAAGCAAAACCATAATTTTCTCATGAACCAGCTCTGCAGAATTTCAGCTCAAGTTTCAGATCCGACATCTTGAACCTGGTAAGATATAAAATATTTTGTATTTCCATTTGAGGTTCTCATTTAAAGATGTCTCATCATACCAAGCTTGATGAAATGCTTGAGGGAGATGAAAACTTCTGAGCTTGGAAGTATAGGATCTCCCTGGTCCTGGAAGAGAATGAATTAGAATCCTATATCAATGAGGAGGTTCCATTCCTAGAGGGAGATGAGGCTAAGGTCTTGCATAAGAAGAATATGGTTATGGAAAAGAGGATCATTGTTGATTCTATCAAGGATCATCTCATACCACATGTATCATCTCTTAAGACACCTAAAGCTATGTTTGATGCCCTAACCAAATTGTTTGAAGGGAAGAACATTAACAGGAAGATGACATTGAGAAAACAATTGAAGAATGTGAAGATCCAGAATGCTGAGACTATCCAGTCTTACTTTACAAGGGTTTCTCAGATCAAGGAACAATTAGAAGTTGTTGATGAAGAAGTGGAAAATGCAGAGATTGTGATGACTACTTTGAATGGCCTTCCTAGGTCATGGGATGCTTTCATCCAAGGAATTTGTGCTAGAAAGAAGTTAGTCAAATTCAGTAGACTATGGGAAGAATGTTCTCAAGAAGAAGCATGGATAGCAGCTTGAGAAGAGAAGATGGGAAGTGAATACCAAGTCCTCACAACCCACTCCAAGAAAAGCAGAAGAAGACCTCATTACTCCAAAGGTAAGGATTCTCATCTCAGAAGAGACATATCAAAAGTAAGATGTTATACATGTGATGATATGGGACACTTTGCAAAAGACTATCCTAAGAATAAAATCCACTCTCATAAGAAGAAGGGGAACAAAAGAAGACATCATGCTCATGCTGCAGAGGATGATGAACCATCCAATAAGAGATCCAGATATGAAAGTGAATATTCTTCAAGCGAAGATGAATATGTTCTAATCTCCACTCTCATAGGTAACATTACTCATGGTAGTGATGATTGGCTTATAGACAGTGGGGCTTCCAAACATATGACGGGATTCAAGGAATCCTTTGTAAGACTGTCAGAACATGAATCACCTCACAAGGTGAAACTAGGAGATGACTACCAATATCCAATAAAAGGTAGTGGGGAATATTCATACAAACTAGAATCTGGTAAGTCTCTAACAATGAAAGAAGTATTGTTTATTCCAGGACTCAAAAAGAATCTTCTCTCCATTCCAGCATTGGATGCAAAAGGAATGCGGGTTGCATTCATAGATGGTCAAGTCATTATGTGGCCAAAAGGAAATACTATCGATGATGTGGTAGTGATTGGAGAACAAGAAGGAGGCTTGTACAAATTGAAGGGTCATCCAGGACAAGCCTTGATCCATGACATAGTAGAGCCAAATGAGCTTTGGCATAGAAGGCTTGCACATGTGCATTACAGAGCACTACCTATTGCAAGCAAAGTTGTTGAAGGTCTTCTAGAATTCCAAGCAAAACATGATGGAATTTGCAAAGGATGTGCGAAAGGGAATAATACGAAGAAGACATTTCCCAGCAGCGAAAGCAAAGACAAAGGTATTCTAGAAATCATCCACTCCGATGTATGTGGTTCTATGTCATCGAACTCACTAAGCGGGTATGCATACTATGTTTCTTTTATTGATGATTTTTCTAGAAAGACATGGATTTACTTTATGAAGAACACAGATAAAGCATTCAGTAAGTTCAAGGAATTCAAAGCCTTGATTGAGAACCATATTGAAAAGAAGATCAAGACTCTTCAATCAGATAATGGGGGAGAATTCACTTCGAATGAATTCAAATAGCTATGCAAAGAATCAGGGATTAAGAGGGATTTATCCACTCCTTATAATCCACAACAGAATGGAAGAATAGAACCATCATGGAAGCTTCAAGAGAAATGCTTCATGATCAAGATCTACCTATGCATCTTTGGGCTGAAGCTGCCAGAACAGCGGTGTATGTACAGAACTGTACTCCACATAGAGTACTCGAGAAAAAGACTCCTGAAGAAGTCTTCTCCGGCAAGAAACTAGAAGTTAGCCATCTCAGAATATTTGGCTGTCCTGTATACATACACATTCCAAAAGAGAAGAGAACAAAATTAGATCCTTCAGGAAGGAAGGGCATATTTGTGGGATACTCTGAAAGCTCGAAGGCTTACAGAATCTATTTCCCAGGATACAAGAAGATTGACATCAGCAAGGATGTGACATTTGATGAAAGCATAGCTTACAAAAAATCCAGAAAGAGACCTGCTGAAGAACCTGAAGAAGCAGAAGTAGAAGTACCCAGAATTCATGCACAGGGACTTCACTTAGTGAACCTCTCACATAGCACGTGTGATCGTGGGATATTAAAGAATACCCTTAATTTCGAGAGATATTGAACCAAACTCTTTTTGTTGAAACCCCCTCCCAATACTTAAAACCTCCTCCCCAACCCTTTTTATACCTCAATCCTTATAAACCACCCTACCCACCCCCACCTTAAACCCCTCATCCCCCCAATACCTGCAATATATTGGTTCGATTTTTGATAATTTTAAAACCCACAATATGAACGAATGTGATAGGATATTGGTCAACAAGTGAAGCCCCTGTGAATTCATGATACAACCATAGACGAAGAAGCTCAAGAAGAAGATCGAGAGTTCGAGGAACCACAAAGACCCATAGATCCACCTCTGGAGAAGAATCCTCATAAGAGGAAACCTGCTTGGGTACGTGAACTTATCCAAGGTGTGGAAAGATATGGGGCTCCAGAAGAGAATCACAGAGAAAGAAAGAGAACCAAATCAAATTCCGGGTATGTAACCTTACTATGTGATTTCATTGATAAAGAACCTTCCAGTTATGAAAAAACAGCATAACAGAAAGAATGGAAGGATGCTATGATCGAAGAATATCAATCAATCATGAAGAATGATGTTTGGGATGTTGTCCCAAGACCAGAAGGGAAGTCAGTTGTAACTTCCAAATGGATCTACAAGATCAAGCATGCTGCAGACAGTAGCATTGAAAAGTATAAGGCAAGATTTGTAGCTCGGGGTTTCTCTCAGAAAGAAGGAATGGACTATGAAGAAACCTTTGCACCTGTAGCCAGATACACTTTCATCAGATCAGTACTTGCTCTGGCTGCAGTGATGAAATGGAGGATACACCAGATGGATGTCAAGACTTCCTTCTTGAATGGTGTGGTAGAAGAGGAAGTGTATGTAGAACAACCACTCGGTTTTGAGACACATGACAGAGAGTCTCATGTATGCAGATTGAAGAAAGCCCTGTATCGTTTGAAACAGGCACCCAGGACCTGATACGACATAATTGACAGCTTTCTATCCAGTTTGGGCTTTACCAAGAGTAAAGCAGGCTCCAACCTTTACTACAACATTGAAGGTGGCAACCCAGTAATGCTCCTACTGTATGTAGATGATCTATTTGTGACAAGTACAGATGGGTTGATTGCTGATACGAAGAGAAAGCTTGTTGCTGAGTTCGAAATGAAGGAATTGGGGATGATGCATTACTTTCTAGGTATGGAGGTGTGGCAAAGTATAGATGGAATCTTCCTTGGACAAGGGAAGTATGCAGTAGAGATCCTGAAGAGGTTTGGGATGATGGACTGCAAGGCATTAACCACACCTATGGCATCAAACCTGAAGCTATTAAGTGATGCTTCATCAGATTCGGTTGATGCTACGATGTATCGTCAGATGATCGAGTCATTGATGTACCTGATGAACACGAGACTAGACATTTGCTTTGCTGTGAACACCTTAAGCCATTACTTGACAGATTCAAGAAGTGTTCACTTGACGGCTGCAAAGCATATTCTGAGGTACCTGAAGGGTACGGTTGATTATGGGCTCAAGTATGATGCAAATCAAAAGATTAACCTGGAGGGTTATGTTGATTCAGATTGGGCAGGCAGTGCCATCGACATGAAGAGTACTTCAGGATGTTGCTTCAGTATGGGATCAGGTGTGATCTCTTGGTTTAGTAGGAAGCAATCTTGTGTGGCACTGACTACAGCTAAAGTAGAGTATGTTGCAGCCTGTTTAGCTAGTTGTGAGGCAGTATGGCTGAGGAAGCTACTGTCGGATTTGTTTGATATCTAGTTAGATGCTACTTGTATATACTGTGAAAACCAGAGCTATGTAAAGTTGTTCAAGAATCCAGTATTCCATGACAAGTCGAAGCATATTGAGATCAAGTATCACTATATCAGGAATATGGTACAGAGAGGAGCAGTGAAGCTCCAGTATGTTGCGACGAATGAAAAAATAGCTGATGTGTTGACTAAGCCATTGGCTAAGGTGAAGTTTGAGTACTTCAGGGAGAATCTCGGTGTTCTCCAGATCGAGGTTCCTCCCAAGAGGAAGTGATGTGTCCGAGCTATGCCATTCTGACATGGTGAGAGGATTGGTTCCTTCCATGATCAGATGTAAGTGTAGTGCCATTCCGACATGGTGAGAGGATTACTTCCTTCCATGGTCAGATGTAAGGGCTATTACACGGTGAGAGGATTGGTTCCTTCCATTGTCAGGTACATGTGGATGCCACATCTAGTATGAAAAAGGACCGGCTCTGTGATGCCTCATCTGGTATGAAAAAGGACCAGCTCTGAGAAGAATCATCTAGTATGAAAAAGGACTAGCTCTGAGTAGATGCCACATCTGGTATGAAAAAGGACCAGCTCTATGATGCCTCATCTGGTATGAAAAAGGACCAGCTCTGAGAAGACTCATCTAGTATGAAAAAGGACTAGCTCTGAGTAGATGCCACATCTGGTATGAAAAAAGACCAGCTCTGTGATGCCTCATCTGGTATGAAAAAGGACCAGCTCTGAGAAGACTCATCTAGTATGAAAAAGGACTAGCTCTAAGTAGCTGCCTCATCTGGTATGAAAAAGGACCAGCTCTGAGTAGCTGCCTCATCTGGTATGAAAAAGGACCAGCTCTGAGAAGACTCATCTAGTATGAAAAATGACTAGCTCTGAGTAGCTGCTTCATCTGGTATGAAAAAGGACCAGCTCTGAGAAGACTCATCTAGTATGAAAAAGGACTAGCTCTGAGTAGCTGCCTCATCTGGTATGAAAAAGGACTAGCTCTGAGAAGACTCATTTAGTATGAAAAAGGACTAGCTTTGAGTAGCTGCCTCATCTGGTATGAAAAATGACCAGCTCTAAGATGATACATCCAGTATGAAAAAGGAATGGCTCTGTAGAACTTCCTGTGACGAGAAGAATCATGAGATAGCACCAGGGATGGTCTAGATCGAGTGATGATTGAGATCTAGTGATGATAGCCAGTGATGATCTAGATCGAGTGATGATCGAGATCCAGTGATGATGATCCATATCGAGTGATGATCCAGATCCAGTGATGATGTTCCATGATGATCCAGATCGAGAGATGATCTAGATCCAGTGATGATGCTCCATGCTGATCCAGATCGAGAGATGATCCAGATCAAGTGAAGATGACTTGAAGACTCAAAAGTCCTAAGATGCAGATGACGAGATGATCTAGTTGATAGAGAGAAGAAGACCAGTGCTGAAAATTGTGTCGAAAGAATACCTTCCTAGTTAAGAGGGAGTGTTGATGTATTTGTAACTTCGGAATGTATTCATCTATGTATATTATGTATTGTAACCCGATGTTTATTCCGGGATGTATCTATTATGTATTTGAGTCATGTTGTCTTGCCCCGATGTTCTGATCGGGAGGTTCATAATATAAACAAGTCATGTCAAGTCATAGTGGGTAACTCTCCGATTGTGTAAGAGTTAAAGTCCCCACAGTTCTGGGGCACTAGGGTTATTAGACACTCATAGAGATGTTGGCTCTAGTAAGTAATTGTTAAGTAAGGCCGACATGATTGAGTGCACTTCAAGTGAATGAAAAAATATAAATAGAGAGTGAGCCTCTCTATTTATCACACACATCATTCACTCACTCAAGTGTAGCACATTAGTGAGGAAGGAAATACACTGGGACTAGACAAGAAGAAGACTACTGTTGTTGGGAGATCACTTACTGTTTTGGGGATTTTACTGTTTTGGTGTTGATTCTATCTCTGAGGAAGTTGCGGGGTTTTATCCTTTATGGTTTCCTCGAGAAAAACTCTTTGTGTCTCTTGTCTCTTGTGATGTGCTTATGTTTTATTGCTGTGCTTGTTATTCTCTCAATGAAAATATCCTAAGATCATAATGCTAGCTTATATGATGAAAAACTAACACTATGAAGTATATGGACAAGTATATTAACCTTATAATCCATCCAAAAACATTATGCTTCCCATATATTTGAGATTGCAAGAGGAGGATGCCATGTGGCACCAATTTTCTAGCTTGTGTAGGCCCCATAGTCTCCAGGTGTCTCCATGCTCCATTGCCACTTCAATTTTCTCTTGTATTTATTTAATAAGCTACATTATTAAATATTTATCCCCTTCTAATGTCTAAACATCATTTATTATCCCCGTTATTACAAATCTCAAAGCTTCCACCCCCAACCTAGGAAACTAGTGATTTTCCTTCTTAGCAATTATTTGACTTTTAGCATCCATTTGAGAACTTTCATAAATATGAAAAATGTGATTTTGACATTGTGACCCAATGCAAAATTTAGGACATTACATAATAACATTTTTTTTTCATTTTAATAAGGGAGCTCCTTTTTCAATCTTTTTCAACGTGACTTCCTTAATGGGATAAGGGTAAATTCATTTATCATATTAAATTATTTGATGTATTTAACTTTTGGCATATTTGAAAGTTTGTCACTTAACATATAACTAGGAATGGTTTGTCCTATTCCAAGCTATCCTCCAATTTCATGTAAACTTGATAAAAACCCATGTAACTTTTCCATATCTTAGGGATTAAAGCATATAATAATCCTTTAATGATTATTGTCTCCACCCAATTCCCTTTATGTTTTAAATAATAGTTAAACCATAAGAATTTTTAATAGTTATTAGGTGACTTTTAAAAATTCCCACCATTTCATAACGTTCAAATAGAAATGAGATAAGCACATAGCTTCTACATGTCGATCCTTTTTTAGAACTATGTCTGCATAGGTCGAGCACACCAATGTTTCACTTGTAGGTTAAGAGGATCCTCATACTTTGCACATGAAGCATCACACAATGTATTTACCATTTCAAATTGCTCCAGGATATATGGAAAATCTGATAGAAATAATTGCGGCTAGTCCCGGTCTATCCATGTGTTCCAATATAACTGTGTCCTTTGGTGGTTTCAGGATCACGAGGATGTTGGGTTTACATTACTTCATTTGAGAGTCAAATATCTGAGCGGTTGTTACGTTATATTAGTGGTTATAATTCAGGGTCATGATCCTCTAAATATCCTTCGTGCAGCTCTTCACTCCTGAATTATTGATTGTCATTAATCTTGTAATCTCTTGAGATTATTTTTTAATTCAGGTGTGAATTAAAATATAATCGAATTGTCTACAACATAATTTGACCTCGCGGTAATAGTACTAACACTATAGATCCAATCTTTTATATGCCATGTTTGAAGAAGGTCATAGGGGTGAATTGTTGACTCTAGACTAACCTTCCCAAACTTGTGAAGAAAGTTTCATTTAGCTATATCTAGATGCATTAATGGTGACAAGAGAGTATTGATTATGCCATTGCATTATTTGGTAAGTCCTAATATAGTTGAAGGATATGTATCTTAAACATGCCACTTAGGAACTAGTAGTGATTATACAATAGTTTCCACACCTTCAATATTGAAGACAATGTTGCTTTTGAAAGGGAGGAGTATGTCAATTCCCTACCTTAACCTTCCTACTTTAGGGTACTTAGGTTTTAGTCAATTAATGTGTGGACATATTCTTTCAATCTAGTTATAAATATTAATCGCAAATGTGTTTCCTACATTTGGTATCAGATCCAAACTTGGCCAAATTTCATTGATTAATTCTACAAATAACTACCAACAAATCAATCTTACTAATGCAAGTTGCCTTCATTGTTCTCCATACAATATATAATAAACAATGTTATTTTGTACAAATTGTGTATAATTCCATTCTTAAACTATATGATCAATCATTGTCTATTAGTTTGTACATTCAATACATCCAATCTCTTTTATAAAATATGTTATTAATTTTGTTAAACACTAATAATCAACTACCATTTAATGTACACTTTCGCCACCACTACAAAGCTCATCCTGCAACCTCTATACCATTGTTTCCACCTTAAAAATACAACCATACACTTTTTTTTACAAATTGTACACTATTATTATTTCCATGTGATCCATAAAACCATCATTTTTCAAAATCCATGCATTGTCCTTATCAACCCTTTTCATAAATAGATGCCCCCCTTAATCAATCCTATTTTATTTTTTATCTTGGAATTTCCAGTTTTCAAAACCATGCATTGTCCTTATCATATGACCCTTTTTAATAAAGATAAAATCCTGATTGGTTCCCATGTGGCATCCTCTAGTTGCATATATTTCCAATAGATCAATATTTCTTTGATTGTACATCTAAAATTTTGACATTCATGGGAATCGAATACTACTTTTGGCTAGATCCAAATGGATCCTTCCTCATTCAATTCTAATAGTTTGTTCTAGATTTTAGAATTAGAACCCACCACTTTTTTAAGGTAAGGAACATAAGATATTGGGTAAATCTTGGAGTGATTTTTCAAAGCACATTTGTATGCCATTTGGTCCAATGCATTAAATGATTGTATAGGTTCCATAGAACTTCGTAGAAAGATTCTAGTGGAGCTAATTTTTAGGGACTTTTGCTTATAGGGTTGGAGTCAAAGAAACACCTGATCCCCCACTTCAAAGGAAATCTGAGAGCGATGTTGGTTTTTACGGAGAGAAACTTCCTATGGCATGGGGTAGACCACAACATACTGAATGACACCAGAAATCAATCCATTCTAGTATGCAAGAGAAACAAATGCATATAACACTAAGGGATATGAAGAGTACCTTATTCTGTACGGTTGATGTAGATCCACATTGAGTTTTTCCAACACACTTGCATTCACAATTCACTCTCAACAACAACAAACAAGAGAAGCATGCTATATATCAAAGTGTTAGGCCTACTCTAGCATAAATAAACCATCATGTATAAGAAAATATAACTACATCCATGGACAAAATATTCATATTTATACACATGTAATGGACGAGAAATGGATATTTCTATTAATAAGAAACATAGATAGAATAGTGACAAACTCTATCGGCACCTCGTCGAAACGGAGAAATCGATTCCTCCACCACTTCAATCCTCCATCTCAATGGCAAGGTTACAAGGAAATGGAAATCTTGGGAAGAGAAACATTGTGTGCTCCAAAGAGACAAAAGGATGCAGACTCAAGCATAAAAAAGTGAGGCAACAATGAACTATAGTTTCCTTGCTCTCCAAATTCTCCTCCTTCAATGCATCCAAGAGGCTCAATATATAGCCCTCCAATAGGTAGTGGAGGGTTGAATCAGAGCGTTTTCTAGGCGTATGGAAGGCAAAGAGTCAAGTTATTCGGGACTCAATGAGGAAAACTCCAATTTTTTTTGTTTTTATGCACATTTCCCGATGTACACGAGTATTGGCTCAAAATCTACTTGTACATGTGGGTATTGGATTAAAATCCACATATACACATAAACATGAGTCTTTTAGGGACTTTCTTGGTTCATCAAAGTATAACTTGAGCAAGGGGGGTCTAAGGAGTCTATAGAGGGACATGGAAGGCCATAAAGGTGTGATCTACCAAGTGTGGTAAAATCAGCTATAATAAATGCCCCTAATGTGTGAGGTCATAGGGGTAACATGATGGCCGAAATACATTATATCCATCCCAAGAGTGGAGTAATGAAGACCCAGGTGAAAGAACCAGCCACTCATCAATACAATGATAAATCTCAGCATGTGACTACAAATATACATGTAGCAGTCCTATATACATAAGACTACAATGGCCATGAATAGGCATGATATACAAATGTCATGTGTGGTCATCACCATGTACAATATACAATGAAAAAGATCTCCATAGTGGATGAAGATATCTAATGATATACTGGAATCTGGTCATGAGAGATGACATCTCATAAATACTGGCACAATCAAGAAGGTAGCATATGTGGAATGCCACCAAGCTCGGAGGTATTCTATGCAAACTGCTATGAGTACATGTCTCATCACGTGAATAAAGGTGTCGAGGTCAAACATGATGGTCCATCATCTGATTACCGGTCATTCATGTATACTGTTAACAGACGTGAGATATCCCACCGATAATGATAATGGGAATCAAGTTATAGAGTGCAATCTAACAAGTGTGAATAGATGTGTTGAGGTTGAACACTTGGAAGAATCCATCGATCAAGGGACATTGATGTATTCCCAAAACTGTTGATGACGAGAGAACCTGCCACTGATGACTGCAAGACTCAAAGAACTCAATGGATTCTATAATCCTATTCTAGAATAAATGATCTAAAGTTGATGGAATGGAATCCACTGGAAGGAGGGCATCAAGGCATCCCCCATCGACCAACACGAGGTACTCAACAATGTTGTATAATTTGGAAGAACTCAAATGTACAAGATGTGCATGAACCAGTAACTGTATTGAGAATGGTTGACATGAAAACACAATATAATTGAGGAATGACTAACTCAGGATAAACTTCCTTCGAACAAGAGAATAAGGCAAATGGTGACTGAACATAGGAAGCATAGACTCGACATGCAAACTGGGACAACTCTGTAACAAAGGAGGCATCGACAGAGGCTCCATAGGGACTAGAAGCATAACCAGTCGGTGGAGAAAAATTAGAGTAACGAGTATAGCTCCTAAAGTCATACTAATAACCCAACCAATGGATGTGATATAAAAATGCTCTATTTGAAGGCGAAATGACTCGACAACTGCCAAAAGCAATATCATTTATCGTCTGGATTTTTATGTTTTTTTTTTTTGGATTTTTTCAAATTAGAAATATTGAAAAATAATAAAAGTGCTTATAGTATACAGCTAGGAGGAGACGAGTGTCGCGGGAAAGAAAACTAGTTCCAAGTAGTGGAACATACCTATGCTCAATGCAAGGAAGCTTGTGCAGGATGAGGACACTCGGGGGAAGGTCTCCTCCCGGTAAGGGATGATCAAGCTACGAAGGATATATAAAAGGCTCTGTTCTGCTAGGATTGAGACAAGCTTGGGATTCATGGCTTATGAATTTGAAGCGGGGAGCCGATATACAAGGGAGTCTGTGGGGGATGGCCAGCATAAATTTCAAGAGGGATATGAGTCTCTTGCTCAAGGAAATGGCAGGACTATAAGGGACTCCCAAACCTAAGGGAAGACTCATGACATGGGTACCAAATGGAAAAGCGGGATCTAGCTAGGGCACCCATGAATAGGTAGCCTCTACCACTTACATAATGCTGCTTCTAGCAGCAGTATGAAGGTTTTGTGACATTACGAAGTGGGTTCATACCTAGAGTTAAGGTGAAATGGACATAAGGCAATGCTTAATGCAAGTAGACATGTATTCCTAACCTATATGCCAGTTCAAAATTATACTTGTAATGGGCACAAACGAGTCAAAGCCTCGGAGAGAGTGTACAAAAAATGGACCCTACATGATGGAATATTAGTCCAAAACAACTGGAAACAATCAGTAAAGAGTCCAAACTATAGGATATAGGGAGGATTGATCATGACATCAACATTCAAAGGAAACATAGCATTGGATGATGGGACATAAGAAGGAATGTAAGGTGTAGACCCAACGTTCACGTATCCACTACCACACTCGTGAGAACGAACACTGGTGTTAATACTATTAGAATTTGAATGTCATTTAGATATTCAAGCAGATAGTTCTAATAATGTTTGCAGAAAAAATGGAGAATGAAGATACAAACTGAACAAAACAAACCACACAAGAAACAGATGAGTATTGCTCAGGAATTTACAGTATCATTCACAATAATAAATCATGTGTTACAATAGTTTACAAATAGGAAGAATTCGAATCAATTAGGAATGATTTGAATCTTTCCACATGGATTTGACGGTATCTAACTAAATCTCTAACTCATGGTCTCCCAATCAATATTGGAGTCCAAAAGATCAACTCCTTGATGTCGAACAACTAAAAAAATTAGTGACAACTAGTTAACTCAATGCAGCTGAGTGTTGCAGGTAGGAAAAGTGCTCCTCCCCATGCAACCATGCATTATCCATGCATTGCTAGTGCTAGCTAACTGATTGTGAACTAACTGAAGTTAACTGGGGGCTATGTAAGACTAACTAGTTCCAACTCCACCTAACTAATGGAGGTTGGTGTCGGGACTCCCAGTTGCTCCTAAAATGTATGGATTGGTATAGGATGCACCCAAACTGATGCATGCACATGTAGTAAGTGGCATTTAACCTCTAGGAGTGTTCCCCACACTCTAGTAAATGATCTAGGTGGCCCCATTAGGCCAAGTGGACCCATTGGTACTAGTTGACCCAAATAATGAATTAAGGTTCCTAAGTTAGGAAAATATAATCTAATAGATAGTATGGTTAAGGGAGGATTAATAATCCTAATACCCCCCATGAATCCTAACTTGGACAACTGTGGGCCCTGGTAACAAGACCATAGGTCACCCAAATACAATCTAAGAGACATGAATAAAAAATATTGCTTAATACAACCAAGGAAACAGGGGAAAACCTCATGGGAAAACCACCCCTCAAAATAAGCAGGAAATAGAAAGATGCAAGCTATCTTTATAAGAAACAAACTTCCTCCTTAGAAAAATAACTTGAGTAAAAACATTGCTACAAAATTGCAACTCTATGTAGCAGCATGGTCCATCAGTGGACCTCTCAATGTACTTATGAACTGATGACTTGATTTGTCTCTTTTGGATGGTGAAGGTAGTGAATGATCAAATTCCTGCTTTTATGGGCCATGTATCTGATCATTCGCCATCATCAAGTAGCATGACCTAGAACTTTGCTGCACCATTCTGTAAAGAGTGAATCTATGAGAGATAGTGCAACATGCTTATTCTGATACTGGGACCTTGTTCTTCTTCTGTCTTCTAGAACTTCGGCACCACTTCCATCTGCATCAAGAAGCTTTTGGGACCATCTGGGTTTAGGCTTTTGAGTAGAAATGGATACAAGATCTATATCTAGAATCTCTTGAGATTCGATCTCAATAATAGGATCATGTTGTATGTGATCTTCTTCATCTGAATATGAAACTTGTATCACATCATCATCATCAAAAATAGATGGAGAAATAGTTATACCTTCCTGTGCTGTTGGAGGAGTATCATGCAGCTCATCTTCTTTGAACTGGACACTTATTTCAATGAAGCATCTTCTAGTTGCAACCTCCGTCAGTTTGTAAGCTTTTTCATCTTCTACATATCCCAGCAGAATGAATTCGCTACTTTGGGCTTAGAAGGCTTTCCTCTTGTTAAGTGGTATTTTGGCCCAAGATTTGGAACCAAAAAATATCAAATGAGAAACATTGGGCTCATACCCATGCAGTGCTTCGAATGGAGTGACCCCAACCATTGACTTGTGGGGAACCCTATTCTACAAATATGAAGCACAGTTTACTGCTTCATCTCAAAGAGAAGGAGGTAGATTCTTGGCATGGAGAAGGCATGTTGTTATCTCTTTTAGTGATCTATTCTTCCTCTCAGCCACACCATTCTGTTGTGGTGTGTATGGAACTGAGTGTTCCATTCGAATCCCCTCTGATTCATAGAAACTATGGAAATATCCTTTGATGTATTCACCTCCTTTATCATATCTTATTTACTTGATATTCTTATCGAAATTTTTCTCAACCATAGCTTTAAAAACTTTAAAGGTCTCAAAAACTTTTGATTTTTGTTTCATGAAGTAGATCAAGCCGTACTTAAAACAATCATCAATAAAGGTGAGGAAATACCTACAACCATTAATGGAGTTTGTGGGAATAGGTCCAGCTACATCACTGTGTATCAAATCAAGTGTAGAGATAGCTCTATGTGCCTTCCCAACATCATAATTCTTTTGTGAATGCTTACCTACCAAGCAACCAACACATACTCCATTAGAAGTTTGGATGGAAGGAAAACCTTCAACCATTTTATCATTGTGGAGCTGCTTCAAATATTTGAAATTGAGATGGCCAAATCTCTCATGCCAAATATTGTTGGTGTTGTTAGCATGAGACAATAAAGTTGTAGGTGGAGAAATAGGTAAGAAATCTAAAAACTCATAAGCTTTGGTAGAGTGATTTGCAATACCTTTTGCTACAAGCTTTCCAGTGGCTTTTTCTATAATCTCAGCTGATTCTGAATCTAATGTAACTCTCTTGGGAAATCCTGTATGAGTCATATGGTAAATAGATAACAAGTTAGTAAAAAGGGAGGGCACATATAAGACATTTTTTAACTCATTATGGTTAGCTATGACTAAGCCCCTTCTTTCTGCTGGAATCTAGGAATCATCTCCCATGTGAATGTTAGGCCTGTTTAATAGTGAGAGGGTAAAGAATGATTTTTTGGAAGAAACCATGTGATTGGAAGCTCTAGAATCTATTATGTATGCTGAGGATGTACAGATAGTTGCTTTCAAATCATGACACCTTTCGGCATCTTCTATCTGTGATTCTTCATCAGAATTCTTTGCTCTTGGACAAGCAATGTTATGCTCCTTGAGAAGAGCTGACATTTCATCAATTTCCTTCCTCATACAGTGATCTTCAATATGGTACCCCTTTTCACAATAGGGACATAACTTCTTTTCAAACTTCTTCTTTTGCTTAGAGTAGGAGGCTCCTTCGAAAGTTTTTTGATTCAGTTTAGGATTTGAATTAGCTGCTTTGGCTCCTTATTCTTTGATTTCCCCTTTGCTTGTGCTTTGTAAGAGTTAGTAACTAGGAGATATTGATCCTTGGAGGTCTTGATGACTCCCATTCGAATCAACTTGTATTTATCCTTGATTAACGACTCAGAAAAGAATCTAATGAAGGAATTTTCCAATCGGGGAAGCTATCCCACTTGGAGTGAAATATATAAACAAATATAGAATACTCAGAGCCTAGTTTGTTGAGTATGGAAAGGACATTCTTCTCATCCTTCTACTCTATTCCGCACTGTTTGCATTGAAGTACTAGAGTCTTGAATTTAGTAAAGAATTCCTCAATAGTCTAAAAAATGCTTGGATGTAAAGATACCAGTTCATTCTCCAAAATGTGTCCCCGAATCTCATCTTGTTTGTTAAAAAAGCTATCAATATTCTCCCAAGATTCTCTGGGAGTCCTCAATATTTCTAGGTGGAAGAGGAGATCTTTGGATATATGAGTACATAAGTACCCGAATGTTGCATCGCAACGGTTCAGAAACTTGTTCCTTTCGACTAGCTCATGAGGCTTAGGCTCCCATCCATGTATGATCCTGTGATAGCCACTCTCATGCAAGGCTAGCTACATATCAATCCTCCAATCAATATAGTTGGAAGTTGTGAAGATCCGAGGTGTAGGAGATTGAGTACCCATGATTGCTCTGGCTGAAAAGATTGCAAATCTTCACACAACCTACGTAGCACCTGCAATTTTCACTACAATAACACACTAAAACATTTGAATTGTTAGAATCATGGCTTTCCTCTCTATGAACATGTTTTTAGGGCCTTTCATGCCCTATCCGCTGCTCTAAATAAATTCAGAGCTAGAAAATTTTCATAGGGGACTTCTGTGGAAACCTAGCTGCTTCTGATGTCAATGGAGAGAAACAACCATGAAACCTACCTAAGAAGGCCTTGATACCATATTAGAATTTGAATTCCATTTAGATATTCAAGAATATAGTTCTAATAATGTTTGAAGAAAAATAATGGAGAATCAAGATACAAACGGAACAAAACAAACCACACAGGAAACATATGAGTATTGCTTCGAAATTTACAGTATCATTCACAATAATAAATCTGGTGTTACAATAGTTTACAAATAGGAAGAATTCGAATCAATTAGGGATGATTTGAATCTATCCACATGGACTTGACTGTATCTAACTGAATCTATAACTCATGGTTTCCTAATCAATATCGTAGTCCAAAAGATCAACTCCCTGATGTCCAACAACTAAAACAATCTGTGACAGCTAGTTAACTCAATGCAACTGAGTGTGGTAGGTAGGAAAAGTACTCCTCCCCATGCAGCCATGCATTAGCCATGCATTTCTAGTGCTAGCTAACTAATTGTGAACTAAATTAAGGTTACTGGGGGCTAACTAAGACTAACTAGTTCCAAATACACCTAACTGATGGAGGTTGGTGCCGGGACTCCCAATTGCTCCTAAAATGTAGGGATTGGTCTAGGAGGTGCCCAAACTGATGCATGCACATGCAGTAAGTGGAAATTAAACTCTAGTAGTGTTCTCGATACTCTAGTAACTTATCTAGGTGTCCCCATTAGGACACGTGTACCCAATGGTACTAGTGGACCCAAATAATGAATTAAGGTTACTAAGTTAGGAAAATATAATATAATAGAAAGTATGGTCAAGGGAGGATTAATAATCCTAACAAAGACTGGGAAAAGGGAGTGAAAATCCTCTAGAAATGGAGTAGAGGGTGGAATATGACCACTCCCAAATCTATGAACAAGGTAAGGGGTTGTGATTCCCCCCAGTCCAACACCAGGGTCTACACTAGGACATGATGCAGGTGATGGGATACTAGTAGTGATATCAGGCATGTTGAACATAAAAGGACCCAAACTCAAGAGAACATAAATATAATCAAGTAACTACGATCCTAGAATCCAAATAGTGCACAAAGAGCACACTCCTAAGAAAATTGAATCCAAAATGCAAGAAATCCAAGGAGAGGATAAGCGAGCTCCCGAATGTAGCAGGTATGTCTCACCTAGGAGACACCTGAAACTCCCATACACTACAACTAAAGGTGTGCAAGAAATTATAGTGGAACTTAGCTTCAATGCATATAGATACTATGTTGGCCGACCCTTACCTGGCCAGGACACTCACAGAATAACCTATGCAAGTACCCCCTGCGATACCTAGGTAAGGAAACTAAGTTTAACCCAATATAACCAATTCTCAGGAGGAAATTCACAGGTGGGATCTACCGTATAGGAAGGGTAGCAAAGCCTGAAGCTCAAAGGAACCAAAATTTAACTCAAAATCCCCTAGATATGAACAATATCCTGGAAATATCTATGGCACTGTATAAAGAGTGGAAAGGGGATATCCCCACCACAACCGTGTACGTTGCCTCATGCTTAAATCCTGTGTAAGAGGATCCTCCTGAGAACACTAATTATACCAAGGATTTCACTCTCTCACCTGGAAAGACACCTACTTGTTTTGTTTAGTATCCTTGGAGAAATTTACTCACAAAAACCAATTCCAAGACTCTAAAACCTAAGCTTGTTGATGTACCCTCTCAAAGAAAACTGTGCAATTAATTTTAAATTAAGCATTGATTTAAGGGGTTGTGATTACTCAAAGGAAATGACCGTGAAACCAATAATGTTTTGACTCGATAGTGAAAGTAAATATGCACACCTAACAAACAATGCCAAGTGAAAAATTGTCTTTAAATATGAAGAAAGGGGTATGGCACTACATGAAATGAAAAAATATTCATTCCTTTCCAAATCCCAATGAAATCCTTCCTATATGAAATCCTAAACACAACTTTCATTCAAGCAATCCAATGCAAGTACCTCCTTAAATCCATATGTGATATGCAAGGGAGAATGCAACTACATAATTATTTTGAAAATGCAATAAAAGTCACTAAAGCTCTCAGTCTCTGCAGCAAGCATCAAACACAAGCCAAGAAAGACACCAAGATAAAAATACTAATGCACTAATGGCAAAATAAAAAAGGATATAAATGACTAGAACTACTTTCAAAGAAAAAACAATGAAAAAGCGGTCTCTGGTCACAATAGAAGCAGTCAACAGACAACATCAATACCCAGGAAGACCCAGCCACACTCACAACCCACCCAACAACTTCCCACATCAAAAACTAAACCAAAAGGGAGGATGTACGCGACTATTCAAAGAACAATGCTATATGTATGTGACTTTTAGGCTAAAACCTACATATGTACATGACTTTTAGGCTAAAACCTGCATATGTACGCAAATTTTAGGCAAAAAATCATGTATACAGAGAAGAAAGTGGTAAAAAGAAGGCCAAGGTTTAAACCACTCTAAGGGAGTGTCAATGGATGAACATAATACTAAATGTGACACAAAAACAGGGAGAAACGAAGAGCAATTCAAGCACATTGTGCGCTCAATCCCCAAAGAAAAATAAGGAGCCTCCCCAGTGGAGTCGCCAATTTTGCTACGGAGAGAAACTTCCTATGGCTTGGGGTATACCACAACAGACTGAATGACTAAATCCATTCCAATATGCAAGAGAAACAAATGCATCTAACACTGAGGGATATGAAGCGTAACTTATTCCAGACGGTTGATGTAGATCCCTATTGATCTTTTCCAACACGCTTGCATTCACAGTTCACTCTCGACAACAACAAACAAGACACTCATGCTATATATCAAAGTGTTAGGCCTACTCTAGCATATATAAACCATCATGTATAAGCAATTATAACTACATCCATGGACAAAATATTCATAGTTATACACATGTAATGGATGATAAATGGATATCTATATTAATAATAAATGAATATAGAACAATGACAAACTCTGTTGGCACCTCGTCGAAATGGAGAAACCGAGTCCTCCACTTGGGCCTCCATCACTTCAATCCTTGATCTCAATGGCAAGCTTACAAGGAAATGGAAATCTTGGGAAGAGTATCACTGTTTTCTCCAAAGGGACAAAGGGATGTAGACTCAAGCATTAACAAGTGAGGCAACAATAAACTATAGTTTCCTTGCTCTTCAAATTCTCCTCCTTCAATGCATCCAAGAGGATCAATATATGTCCCTCCAATAGGAAGTGGAGGGTTGAGTTGGAGCATTTTCCAGGAATATGCAAGGCCAAGAGTCAATTTATTCGAGACTCAATGAGGAAAACTCCATTTTTTTTTGTTTTTATGCACATTTCCCTATGTACGCGGGTATTGGCTCAAAATTTGTGTGTACACGTGGGTATTGGATTAAAATTCACGTATACACATAAACATGTGTTTTTTAGAGACTTTATTGGTCCATCAAAGTATAACTTGAGAAAGGGGGATCCAAGGAGTCTGCCGAGGGACATGGAAGGCCATAAAGGTGTGATCTACCAAGTGTGGTAAAATCAGCTATAACATTGGCCTTCTTGATGTTTCATTTGATTTTGAACCATGACCAAATTGTATTTAAGGGAACAAAGAATAGATTGTATGGTGCAAATGGTTATATCCATGACATGAACCTTAGAGGCGCCATGAATATAAAAAATCACCAACATAGGATTTTTACCATACACTAATTCATATTGTATCATCTTGGTGGAGCCATGTTAGGTGTATTATACTACTATTCTACTAGAGGAATCCATTGTTCCCAGTGATGTGACTTGTCTAGTGCAAATCATATCAAATATATTTCCAAGAACTTATTGACTACTACCATTTGACCATATTTTGGGGGATGATATGTTGTGTTGAGATTCAATTAGGTACCATGAAGATTAAATATCTCTTGCCAAAAATTAATTGTGAAGGTAGGGTCCCGATTAGATACAATAGAATTCAATGTGACATGTCGCTTAAACTATACATGAATACATGTGCCACAACTGATGGGGTAAAAAGGTGTGATAAGGCACAAAATTCAAAATATTTGGTCAAGTGATCTACTACCACCATAATTACATATTTATTTTTTTATTTAGGAATCCCACTATGAAATCAATAGATATGTTCATCCATATATTCTTAGGAACTGGAAGTGGTTTCAAATCACTAGGTGGATTCATCGTTTCTCCCTTATGGCATTGTTAAGTGTCACAAGAAACAACAAAGTTGTGGATGTCATTTTTTATTCCTTCCCAAAATAACGAGTGACTAATTCATTCATAGGTTTTGTGAAATCCCAAGTGTCGTACTGTGGGTGATGAATGTATCTCTTCTAAGATTCATCTTTTTAAATCTGAATTTGAGGTGATAAAAATGTGCTCCTTGTAACTCAAGGTATCTTTTTACCATGTATAGCTAAGCATAGATTTTGCATATTTATAAATCCATTGGATGAGTTTATTGATTGTGTCATTGGACACCCATTCTGAATGTCCTTAAGCAAGCTATCGTAGAATTGGTAAGGATAATGCAAAGAGGGAGCCATCCTCCTCAAATTGTTAATACAAAGCATCATCCACCACATTTTTGTTGACCTTCTTATAGAGTATCTCATATCCATACACCAATATATTGGTGACTTTATATGCTTCTCTGGGGAGGACAACCATTTTTCTAAGAAATATTTGAGACTATGAAGGTTAGTATTAATTTGAAAACAACACATGATTAAATATGGGAGTCATGTCTAAACTACATGAGATATAGCCATCATTTATTTTTAATAGGTGGTGTTGGACCTAAGGTATTTTGGATCAATTTTATTGGAATATCGGTACAACTGCATGGTATAACCGCCACATATATGGGAATATAAAATATGTGGACTAACCTCCACTCCTGATGGTAGGGCCATATGCTTGGTTTCAAATGTTCATTAACATCTACAGGTTTTGGTGTAACGAAAAACCTTACATGGTATCAGAGCAGAGGTCTTAGGTTCAATTCCCTCAAGCTAGGTCAGAGGGGGGGTGTTGGAGTATCAGTACAACCGCATCTCTGGGAATGTAAAAAATGTGGACTAACTTCCATTCCCGATGATAGGGCCTTGCGCTTGGTTTCAAATGTTCATAAACATCTGCAGGTTTTGGTATAACAAAAAAAATTACAAATTTTGAATAAGTTTTGGTGTGAACAATGGCGTGTGGTGAAGTGGTCAAAGAAAGCACACCCACAAAAGTAAGAAGGACCCTATCATAGAGATGAGAAAGAAGGAAAGAAGAACAGTTGATCATGTCAACTAAGGATTTAGGTAGAGGTAGATAGATTGTGCATCCACTTAGTGGGTCATGGGGGTTATGGAATTCAATATAAATATGTAGTGGGTCAGGTAGAATAGGATTGATGATGGTTTTGATAAAATTGGGAAAAACTGTGATGAATTGGTGTGTTACTATTGATCAAATTTATATGAGTTCATAGATCGATTTTTATGCTTGTATTGTAGATGAATGATTTTGTGGCTAAGAAAATTTCATTTGTAGGCTATGTGCACATATTTGTAATGTATTGAGAGGAGGGATAAATCTGTAAGATTCATGTACATATCTATCTGAAATGCTTGATGTAATAGGATCCATGAATACCAAGCATTTCCATGTTTTTCTCCCATTTCGGGTTTCCACATAAAAATATATGGCATCTTATGAATGCTTATTTGTGTGATTGGTATGTATAATTTGCATGATGGTTATAAATTGTGGTAATAATAATAAATTGTGTTGAATATAAGTTGTAATGTTACTGCATAGTTCATGTATGCATTGTGTCATCTCTATGGTTCAATTAATGCATGTCGAGTCTGGTTAATGGGTTATGTCACATAATAGTTTTCTATCGCTTGCGTTGTTGCTAAAACATGGTTCCTGTAGAACGCATAAGTACTTCAAGAGAGACTTCACTTGCTTACAAGTGACGTCGAAAGCACCGGTATCTTGGGATTTTTTGGTTATTGTTAGTGAGCCTAGGTCTGTTGTAGGTTGATCCAACAGATGGTTATGCTGTTGGGACCTAGATCTACAATTGGAGGGGATGTGGATGTGGCATCCATCTAAGCAAGAGGTTATGGACTATATATATAAGAAGAAACAATATTTTTTTGAATAACATAATAGGAATTCGTGGATCAACTCCAAATAATGGTTATAAATGTATGTTTTTTTAAATTTGCATGAAATTTTATTTGTTGAGTTTCCCATTATATTAGCATAATGGTTGTCGAGGTTAGATGCAAAAAATAGATACTTTTGAGGTGGTGATCCAATGGTTTGGAATCCCAAGTTGATTTGAATGCTTAAAGGTGTTAACAATATTATTTCTCATGTTGTTGATTACTGGCTTGATAGTATATTTGTTGGTTGCATTATTGAGTTTGTTGTAGAACTTGTATTATAACTTTTGTAAGTCTGTAGGAAATGAATCAAATTGTAAAGCATATGAACTGCTATCACTACCAAAAATCCTGGAATTAGCATCCCATTTAGCGTCCATTTTGTTAGATTTTTATCATTTAATCTAGCATTAACTTAGGGTCTTAACTGGGAGAATAACAAGCAAAACAATCAAACATATGAGACAATGAACAAAAAGATTTTCCTTGGGGAAACCATAAAGGAGAAAACCCCGTAACTTCCTCAGATATAGAATCAACACCAATAGAAAAGCCCCAAAAACAATAAGATGATATCCCGACAGCAAAAGCCTCTTTCTCTCTAGCCCCAACAACTTCTTCTTCCTCAGCTATGCACTACAATTGAGTGTGAGTGAGTGTGTGTTAAATAGATAGGCTCACTCTCTATTTATACTAATTCCCGACTTGACAATGACTCACTAGGGATGAATTCTCTAGGAGATTCTAATAACCCTAAGGCCCCACAACTGCGAGGACTTTAACCCTTGAACAATAGGTTGGTTACCCACAATGACTTGACATGACTTGTTTACATTATAGAACCTCCCGATAGGAACATCAGGGCATGACATGACTCAATTACATTACAGATACTTCCCGAAATAAACATCGGGGTACAATACATGAGATATACAAGTGAGTATACAAGTGAATACATTCCGAAGTTACAAATACATCGACACTCCCTCTTAACTAGGAAGGTATTCTTTCGACACAATTTTCAGCACTAGTCTTCTTCTCTATATCGACTGGATCATCTCGTCATCTTCATCTTCAAGTTGTATTCATCTTTAAGTCTTCTTCATATTCAAGTCATCTTCATCTTCAAGTCTTCTTCATCCTCAAGTATTATTCATCTTCAAGTCATCTTCATCTTCAAGTATTCTTCATCTTCAATTCTTCTTCATCACAAGATCTGGGTCATCACTAGATCTAGATCATCACTTGATCTAGATCATCATAAAGTCTGGATCATCATCACTGCTGGATCATCATCACTATATCATCATCAAATCTGGATTGTCACTTTATTTGGATCATCATCAAGTCTGGATCATCATCACATCTAGATCATCACTTGATCTAGATCATCATCAAATCTGGATCATCATCATCAGTGATATCTCTTGATTCTTCTCATCACAGGAAGATCTACATATCCATCCATTTTTCATGTTGGTTGTAGTCCTAGCCTTCATGTAGGTCTTCTTCAAATCTTATATATGACCCTAAGTCAGAATGGCCCGCCCAGCTCTTACATCTAACCTCATCTTGTCAGAAAGGCATGCCTAGCACTCACATATGACCTCATCTTGTCAGAAAGGCCCAACACTCACATCTAACCATGTGTAAACACATCACACAAGAATGGCTCAGCACTTATATCCGACCATGTGTAAACACACCGCATCGAAAGGGATCTGCACTTACATCTGACCATGTGTGAACACACTGCATCAAAAGGGCTCTGCACTTACATCCAACCATGTGTGAACACACCACATCGAAAGGGCAGTGCACTTACATCTGACCATGTGTAAACACATCACCCCAAAATGGCTCTCAGTCCCAGACTAAGGATTCCTGGTAACTGACTAGGTTTCTCCATTCTCCCAGAGAATGGCATCTCAACACCAAGCTGAGTATCCTGGTAACTGACTAGGTGCCTCCATTCCAAGAATGGCATTTAGCACTTATATATGATCATGTAGGAACCAATCCTACAGTCACATCAGAATGGATCAGTACTCACATTTGACATGGAAGGAACCAATCCTCTCACCATGACAGAATGGCTCAATCCTTACATCTGACCATGGAAGGAATCTAATTCTCTCACCATGTCAGAATGGCTCTAGGTCTCATTATTTCCCCTTGGAGGGAGCCTTGATCTGGAGAACAATAAGCTTCTCCCTGAAGTACTCAAACTTCACTTTGGCCAATGGATTCGTCAACACATCAGCTATCTATTCATCTGTTGCAACATACTGGAGCTTCACTTCTCCTCTCTGTACCATATCCCTAATATAGTGATACTTGATCTCGATATGCTTTGACTTGTCATGGAACACTAGGTTCTTTGACAACATCACACAAATCTGGTTGTCGCAATATATACAAGGAGCATCCAACTGGAGATCAAATAAATCAGATAGTATCTTTCTTAGTCACACTGCCTCGCAACTAGCTAAACAAGCTATGACATACTTTGCTTCAGCTACACTCAGTGCCACATAGGACTGCTTCTTTCTAAACCAAGGGATCACACCTGATCCCATACTGAAGCAGCATCCTGAAGTGCTATTCCTATCAATGGTACTGCCTACCCAATAGGAATCAACATAACCCTCCAGGTTAATGTTCTGATTCTCCTCATACTTGAGCCCATAATAAACTATACCCTTCAGGTACCTCAGAGTATGCTTTGCAACAATTAAGTGAACATGTCTCAGATCTATCAGGAACTGGCTCAAGGTGTTCACAACAAAGAAAATATTGGGTCTCGTGTTCGTCAAGTACATCAAGGACCCAATCATTTGATGATGTATCGTAGCATCTCTGATGAAGCATCACTCAATAGCTTCAGGTTCGATGCCATAGGTGTGGTTATGGCCTTACAGTCCATCATCCTAAACCTCTTTAGGATCTATACTGCATACTTCCCTTGTTCAAGGAAGATTCCATCCACATTCTGCCACACCTCCATGCCTAGAAAATAGTGCATCATACCCAAGTCTTTCATTTCAAACTCGACATCAAGCTTCCTCTTCATATCAACAATCAATCCATCCATACCTATTACAAACAGATCATCCACATACAGTAGGAGTATCACTGGGTTACATTTTTCAACCTTGTAGTACAGGTTGGAATCTGCTTTACTTTTGGTAAAGCCCAAACTGGATAGAAAGCCATCAATTCTATTGTACCATGTCCTAGGGGCCTGTTTCAAATCATACAGGGATTTCTTCAATCTACACACATGAGACTCCCTGTCATTTGTCTCAAAACTGAGTGGCTACTCCACATACACTTCCTCTTCTACTACACCATTCAAGAAAGCAGTCTTGACATCCATCTGGTGTATCTTCCATTTCATCACTATAGCCAGAGCAAGTACTGATCTAATGGAAGTGTATCTGGCTATAGGTGCAAAATTTTCTTCATAGTCTATTCCTTCTTTCTGGGAGAAGCCACGAGCCACGAATCTTGCTTTATATTTCTCTATGCTGCCATATGCAACATTCTTGATCTTGTAGATCCATTTGGAATTTAAAATGAACTTCCCTTCTAGTCTTGGGACAACATCCCAAACATCATTCTTCATTATTTATTAATATGCTTCGATCATAGAATCCTTCCATTCTTTTCTTTCTGCTGCTTCTTCATAGTTGGAAGGTTCTTTATCAATAATGTCACATAGCAGGGCTACATAACTAGAACAAAACCTAGTTCTCTTCCTTCCTCTGTGTGTTTCTTCTAAAGCTCCATCTCTTTCTACACCTTAGATAATTTCACGTACCCAAGAAAGTTTCCTCTTTTGAGGATTCTTATCCTGAGGTGGATCCATAGTTTCTTAAGGTTCTTCTAATTCTTGATCCTCTTCTTGAATTTCTTCATTCATTGTTGTATCATGAATTCTGGGTGCTTCTGTTTCTTTAGGTTCTTCAGTCGGTTTCTTCCTGGATTTGATGTAGGATGAATCTTTGTCAAATGCTACATCTCTGCTGATGTCGATCTTCTTGAATCCTAGGAAGTATATTCTATAAGCCTTCAAGATTTTAGAGTATCCCACAAATATACCCTTCTTTCCTAAAGGATCTAACTTCATCCTCTTTTATTTCAGAATATGTATGTATACAGGACAGCTGAATATTCTAATATTTCTAAATTCTGGTTTCTTGTCAGAGAAGACTTTTCAGGTGTCTTGTTCTCAAGTACTCTGTGAGGAGTACAGTTTTGTACATATAACGTTGTTTTGGAAGCTTCTTCCTATAGATGCATGGGAAGATCTTGATCATGAAGCATGGCCCTTGCTGCTTCCATGATCGTTCTATTCTTTCTTTCTGCAATCCAATTCTATTGTGGATTATATGGAGTGGATAACTCCCTCTTAATCCCTGAGTCTTTGCATATCTCTTTGAATTCATTTGATGTGAATTATCCACCATTATTTGATCGAAATGTCTTGATCTTCTTTTCAGTGTGGTTCTCAATCAAGGCCTTGAATTCCTTGAACTTGTTGAATACTTCATCTTTGTTCTTCATAAAGTATATCCATGTCTTTCTAGAAAAATCATCAATAAAAGAAACATAGTATACATACCTGCTTAATGAACTAGATGACATTGGACCGCATACATCGGAGTGGATGATTTCCAAGATTCCTTTTGCCTTGCTCTCGCTACTTGGAAATTTCTTCTTTGTGTTTTTCCATTTCACACATCCTTTGCATACACCTTCATGTTTTGTCTGCATTTCTGGGAGACCTTCAATAGCTTTTCTTGCAAGTGGTAGTGCTCTATAATGCACATGTGCAAGCCTTCTATGCCAAAGCTCATTTGGTTCTACCGAGTCATCAACCAAAGTTTGTTCTGGTTGGCCGTTCAATTTGTATAGTCCTCCTTATTCCCCAATCACTCCTGCATCATCAAAATACTTTCCCTTTGGCCAGATGAGGACTTGGCCAACTACAAATGAAACCCTCATTCCTTTTGCATCTAATGCAGATATGGAGAGGAGGTTCTTCTTTAGTCCAGGTACAAAAAATACATCTTTTATCTGGATAGACTTTCCAGAGTCTAGCTTATATGAGGATTCACCACTACCTTTTATTGGATACCGGTAGTCATCTCCAAGTTTCACCTTGTGAGGTGATTCATGTTCAGATAGTTTCACAAAGGATTCCTTAAATCCTATCATATGTTTGGAAGCACCACTATCTATAATCCAATCATTGCTGCCATGTGTGATAGTTCCAATGAGAGTGGAAATTAGAACATATTCTTCATCACTTGAAGAATCATCACTGTCTTGTCTGGTTCTCTTTGTGGAAGGTTCATCATCCTCTACAGCATGAGCATGGTGTCTTCTCTTTTTTCCCTTCTTCTTGTGAGAGCTACTTTTGTTTCTAGGGCAATCTCTAGCAAAGTGTCCTCTTTAATCACATGTATATCAAATGTACTTAGACATATCTCTAGGCTTTCTAAAGTTACCCTTTTGGTGAGAGTGCTTACCTTTGTGGTGGATAGTTCTGTTTTTCTTGGATTGTACTATGAGAGCTTGATCTTCACTTCCCATCTTTTCTTCTCAAGCTTCTATCCAATATTCTTCTTGAGATCATTCTTCCCATAGTCTATTGAACTTGACTAGCTTATTTTTGGCATAGATAACTTGAATGAAAGAGTCCGATGTCCTAGGGAGACCATTCAAGGTGGTCATTACAATCTCTACATTCTCCACTTCTTCATCTACTGCTTCAAGTTGTTCTTTGATTTGGGAGACCCTTGTGAAGTATGACGTATGGTATCCACATTCTGGATCTTCACTTTCTTCAACTGGTTCCTTAAGGTCATCTTCCGGTTTATGTTCTTTCCTTTAAACAGTTTGGTTAGGGAATCAAACATAGCTTTAGGTGTCTTAAGGGAGGACACCTATGGTATGAGGTGATCCTTGATTGAATAAGCAATAATCCTCTTAGCCATAACCAAATTCTTCTTGTGTAAGGCCTTAGCCTCATCTCCCTTTGGAACTGGAACCTCCTCATTGATCTAGGAGTCCAACTCATTTTCTTCCACGACCAGGGAGATCCTATACTTCTAGGACCGGAAGTTATCATCTCCCTCAATATTTTCATCAAGCTTGGTATGATGAGAGATATTAACTGAGAACATCAAATGGAAATACAAAAGATTTATATCTTACCAGGTTAAGATGTCGGATATGGATCTGGAGCTGAATTTCTGCAGAGCTAGTTCAGGAGCAGATTAGGGTTTGAATTTCCTAGAGTTCTGTCCAACCAAAAGCTTTGATATTGATCTCTAAACTTCAATTTTTAGGAGGAGATCAATCCAGGCCTAGGCTCACTCAAAAAATTCCACTTCTGTGGAAAGCCCTAATTTTTGGCAGTAGTGTCGAGTCAAAAACTGAAAATGATTAGAATCAAATTTTGCTTCGACAGAAAGATGCGCGCTGGGGAGGAGAGTCATCCCAACCTTCTTTTGCTAAAATTCTATGGAGAGAGATCCAAAAAATAGGAAACCCTATTTTCCACAGTTACACAGTGTCTTCTTCTCAGGTTAGCTCCAATACCATGTTAGATTTTTATCATTTAAGCTAGCATTAACTTAGGATCTTAATTGAGAGAATAACAAGAAAAACAATCAAACATATGAGACAATGAACACAAATATTTCCTCGGGGAAACCATAAAGGAGAAAACCCCACAACTTCCCCAAAGATAGAATAAGAACCAATAGCAAAGCCCCAAAAATAGTAAGATGATATCCTAACAGCAGTAGCCTCTTTCTCTCTAGCCCCAACAACTTATTCTTCCTCAGCTATGTGCTACAACTGAGTGTGAGTGAGTGTGTGTTAAATATATAGGATCACTCTCTATTTATACTAATTCCCGACTTGACAATGACTCGCTAGGGTCGACTTCTCTAGGAGGGTCTAATATCCCTAGGGCCCCGCAACTACGGGGACTTTAACCCTTGAACAATAGGAGGGTTACCCCCAATGACTTGACATGACTTGTTTACATTATAGAACCTCCTGATAGGAACATCGAGGCATGACATGACTCGATTACATTACAGATACTTCCCAGAATAAACATCGGGTACAATACATGAGATATACAAGTGAATATACAAGTGAATACATTCTGAAGTTACAAATACATCAAAACATTTTTAGTGTAATTTTCTTTTACATTGAGTAGTCAAACTATACGCTAAATGGGATGTTTCATGGACAAAACTTAAAGCATCTCAGAAAATGTCTTTTTTTTCTTCCAAAATAGCATCCAACATTGCTTCCTAAAAAACGTTGAGTTTTTCTTCCATAATACATCCAACTTTTCTTCCTAAACAACGTCGAAGTTTTCTTTCTAAGTAACGTCCTAGTTTGCTTCCTATCAAGTGTCCACTTTTTCATCTTAAATGACATCCCTGTTAGCGCCATATTTGCATCCTTAATAGCACCATGCTAACATCCAAATTAGCATCCAATATTGCATCCATTTTTCTACCACTTTAGCATCCCATTTTACGCCATGTTTTACTTCCAAATATGTGTCAATTTTTGCTTCCAAATTTGCACCAATTTTTGCTTCCTTTTTGCATCATGTTTTGCTACCAAAATGATGCCAAATATTTATTCTATTGTTGCACCATATCTTGCTTCCTATGTAGCACCATGTTTTTCATCCAAAGTAGCATCTTATCTTGCTACCATATCAACGCCATGTTTAGCTTCATCATTAGCGCCATGTGTTGCATCCTTTTTAAAGCCTAGCTTTGCATCTCTCATGTTTTGGTCACTAATTTAGTCATTTTTAGTAATTTTAATTATGATTTTTGGTCATTTTTTTTGGTCATCTATCTATTATTTTTTTCTTACTAATTTTTTTTTAACCGATGTTATAATATAATTAGGGCATGGTGGAGTCGAACCACCAACCTCCTGCTTGTAAGGCATGTGCTCTTCCATTGAGCTAGAACCCTTTAAGAATTTGGGAACCTAGCTTACAAAGTCCTCTATAATGGTAAAAGGGATCAATACACAACTTTGAGTATCTAATGGTTGACAAAGGATGATAGATTGTATAAGTTCACAATACATTATTAAGCAGCTTATGAAATCCATAAACCTTTTCTAGGAATTTTGAACAAACTCAAGAAATTGGCTTAATGGGTTGCAAAAATCACTATTCCCTAGAAACCATAAGTGTAACACTATATGAGACCTATCAACAACAATTTTATTAGTGTGGATGCCAAGAATATAGTAGATAAGTATGATCATCCTAGAGCCATGTATAAATGGAGCAATAAGGAGAATGAAAAGAGGATGATCAACCCAATACTTGGTGCTTCACATGTATCCTATCCACCATGGGATGATCAAAGTTTTTCTTCCATGAAGCTAATGAGTATCCACAAGGACAAATGGTTAGTATATATTGTGATTCCAATTCATAATGTTTATTCGCTTCCCAGGGTAATTTTGTAGTGCTTGCACTGGGAGATCTACATGATCCCCAACAATATTGGATTAAGAATATTCATGGGGCCATAGAGTATAGGATGAGGCTATATTTTTATCTTTTTCTTTGGAAAACCAAGCATGATTTGAAACACTGGAAGAAGGAATAGAATAAGATATACTTCACAAAATACAATCATGATAGGGAATTGGACTATACTCTATAGTCATTGTGTAGATGTTTGAAATGGGAATAACTGCTATCGATGTGTCATCGTTATAGCGATGCCCGTTTGTGCAACTCACTGAAATTCTTGCTATACTAGTGATAGAAATTTCGTCGCTAGTATAACAAGCCCGCTGGAGAGTCACTAGTATGGAAATCCCATCAATCTCTTCAATAGTTGGTGGCTTATTATTTGTAGGTTGTGCCACCTAATTCTACTGGGAATCAAGTACCCATGTTCTCAACTCTTCAGGAAGAGCCTCTAGGAATGTAGTAGCAATAGTATTAGATCCTGCCACCACTGTATTTTGTTGTTGCTCACTGGGAGCATGTGCAAGCACACTTTGAATGCTCTCCTTGATAATTTTTGGCTAGGCTTGTTCTTTATTACTATTTTCATCTTTCACACCTTCCATATTTCCTGATGCACCAATATGTCTTAGCTTTCCAGTTCGATCACCACTTCCAATTTCTACGTCCAAGTTGTGAAGGCTTTCACCAAATGTTGCACCACTATCAATACTATCTTGGATCACATTTTCACCATCACGCATGAATCAATCATTTTGTTCATCTTGCATCTCAAGGCCATGGTTAACAACACCTATAATCTCAGTTCCTTTCTCCATAGCAACTTGTTGCAAAGATTGAACTGAAATAGTGCTTGTATTAATGGAACTATTATCTTCAACATGGGATTGATAACGTTCCTTGGTTCTTTGTATATCATTTTCCCATGTGTGTAAAGTTTCTATCATTAAAGTACCAACATCTGCAACTTGTTAGGCAGTAGCATCACCTTTTTCCTGTGATATGGTGGTATCATGGGCCTAATCTGATCGAGTTTCATCAACTGGTTGAGCCCTCTATAACTGAGAAACAAAATTATCCTCAATTCCTAATTCTATTGTAGTTCCAGTCATTCCTCTATGTTGCTGACTATCATCAACCCAGCTACTCAAATGATTTATTGGTCACCCACTTCGAAGTGTTCAGTAAATAGAATCCAGACGGGACAGAGCTGAAGTACTTTCAATATTACTCTTTGCTACAACCCTATCATTCTCTACAATCATAGACACATTACATTATATATGTCCTTAAACTATGAATTCTAAAGTTTGAATCCAATATTTTTTTTTATAATCTAGCAGATGTTCAATAACCAGAAATTTTAAAAATTACATATTACTTAACAAAAAACGGATCTAAATGGGGCAGATGGTCTGATGAGAAGTGGATGTTGAAATGTCGTTCCCCAAAAACATTTTCAATAGGCACATTGTTTTCTATATGACATAGCACCTAGAGTGAGTAGAATAGATAGTGAATAGTGAACAATATCTTCAATAAGCTGGGAACATTATTTTCTATCTGTCATAGCACCTAGTGTGAGTAGAATTAATTCTGCTCCAACTATGGACTTGTTAACACAAAATTTTCCCAAATGTGTATTTGCTAATGAGGTGTTCATTAAAATTGATGATATTTAAGACTTTCTCAATGTGTATATGTCCATACTTTGCTAATGAGGTACCATCTCTTACAAGGAGGATGCTATTGAACGTTCTGATGAAGTTGATCCAAATACATAGTCTATATGCATAGAAAATACAGCAGTAAGGAGACAGTAACATACCTCTAACAGAAAACATGAAGATACATTATACAAAATATAATGTTACCACTATTATGCAATCCTAGAATGACATATAGGAATTGATGTATAGATTTTATTGGTTCATCTTCAGTACATGAGGCATTGGCATACAAAGAATGATGATAGAAAGAAAATAATGAGTGGTAACAACATCTTAATTGACAATTCATGTTGTTGGCTTGTTTATCAGATCAAGGCATATTCATGAGCTTTTTAAAATTTCACTCCTAGATACAAAGTGACACTCCCAAAACGGGAGCTTTTGAAAATTTCACTTTTTTCTCCCCTCCCGCTCCCCGCTCCTCACTCCCAACAATATAGTTCTAGAGTAATGGGTGTCTCGCAGATACATTCATAGTAAATGTCCAACCAATGATCAGTGAGAGTTTAATAAGCAATTTTAAGACACCTCAGGATTACTTTTGCTCATTTGAATCACAGAGAAAGACAATAGTAAATATCTCTACCACAATTTTTCCTCAAACATTGGTCTGGTTACACAATATTTTATAGTGCACTCAGTAGGGTAACTGTTATCATCCAAAATGACACTTCTCCTTCTAAGTGATGGAATTCACCATGTCAGTAAACAAAAAGTCAATTTGGATTGAAGTGGCCAAAACACCATAGATGTGCATGACCTCTGATGCATTATCTTTAGACCAGCCTTATATCTTTTTATTCTGAGTTTTTGGATGCATACGCGACTATGTGCATTACAACTCGCATGTCATATGTGACTATGTGCATTGCAACCCACGTATACCTTGCATTCGCAAGTTCCCTTTGAGCAACTCGCGTGTCATACGTGCCTTGACTATATTAATACCTGTGTATACCTTAATTTGAAATTAAAAAATATAAATCAAGATTAGATGAGATTAGTTGGGCCCTAATACATAACTATCCCAACTGTATCAACCATCCCAACCTTCAAAACCACTCTACTTCCCAAAGTATAAATAGAGGCCTTGGGATGGGGTTAATCAATCAATTTTTGGAGAGAAAAGTTATGCTAGTGGTATATCTTCAGAGTCTTGGAGAAGCAAAACTTAGATTCCTCAGTTGTAGAGGAGTCCTTGTGTTAGAAGCTGGGTTGTATTCTCATCTATTCACCATTTGTTAATAAAGATAATTCTTCTTCCAATCTTGTATTGTGCTTATCTCATGTATATTGGTTTGATAAATATGTTTAATTATATTATTAATATGCTTTTATCTAACCTATGATTTATATATGTATGAGATATTTCTTGAAGAATTGGCTCTTTGCAGGTGAAGAGAAGCATCCCTAGAAGCTTTGGAGAACATTGGAGCAAGAGAAGACCAAGCTTGGATCAACTATCATAAACCGGGTAAGCTAAGATATCTTCCTATTCTCATTCCAGTTTCTATAAAAGATGATTTTTTGTAAGTCTAATAGTAAGTTGGTAACCCTAGACCCTAGGTTACAAGGGAAAAGTGTCTTGTACAATAGAACCGGTGACTCTGTTGGGGAGCCCAACCTGCTATGGATTTATCCTTTAGGTTCTTTACCAGTCTTTGTTCTGATTCTGAGTGTGGTATTTGTATCTTTCTTTTGATTCATAGCGTAGTGTGCCCAAAAGCCTTTGCTATTCTTTTTTTTTCTTTTTTGAAAAAAAATTAAGTTGTATACGCGGGTTGCTGTTATACACAGTCGCGTATAGCACCTTGTATACGTGGGTTTCTCTATAAGACAATCGTGTATGGTACGTGGGTTTCCTGCATACACAGTCGCGTATATCCTATAGCAGCATAAATTTTGGGTAGGGTTTGTGTGTCCCTATCTTATTTGATTTTTTCTTGCTTGGAGGTCTTCTTTTGTTGGCATGACTCTGTCAGTCTAAAAGTCTTGCATGTCACACCTTTTTGCTTGTTTTCAAGCCTTTTGATCTTTCTTTGTTTGAATTTTCTTTCATCTCATAATTTGAAGTTGGTCCTCCTGCTTGGTTTATTAGTTCAGTGATTTGTGTCTAGGTCAATGATCATGGATTTGAATACTTTATATTTTGTACTGCATTTGGTAGTGTCAGTTTAGCATTTGTTCTTTTGCAAATCTAGTGGACTTTTTGAGTTTGATAGTTTCTCCAAGTCAGGTTTTTTCCGAGTCTTCTTCTTGATTGGTTGAAGTTGGTTATTTTGGGTCCTTTATACTTCATTTTACTAATTATATGCTTTGATTATTCAAGCTTGCTCAAAAAAAATTTGCATTTAGTTGCATTGTAGTTTTTGAAGAATTTGAAAAAAGTGAAGAAAAAACATCGTATACTTTTGCATTTAGTTGCACTTAGTCGTTTTATTTTCAGTATTTTTCAAATAAAATTTAAAAATTATAAAAAGAAGTCTTAGTTTTTCTCACGCTTAGTTTCAATTTCATTAGCTTATATTTGCAAAAAAGAAAAGAAATTTGGTTTAAGTAGCTGCAATTTGCTTTGGAATTTGCTTTATACATCATTTTACTTTTTCTTATCAAGTCTATAACATCACAGTCTTTCACGTCATTTACCTTCTGACTAAGAACAACCCTTAAAATGAATGATATAATTTAAAAATTATTAGTAAGTTTTATTTTATAGGCTCATACACCAACTAGCTTAGGCTAGACTTGTGGAATAGGAGTTTTAACTCTCCACAAGTGTTTAAATTCAAACGTAGTTAGCCAATCGATAAGTAAACCCTCTTCTATGTTGATTGTATATGGGAAGCTCCTCTCAAATGGGAGTTAAGTATGAGGCTGCGTGGAGGCTTGGAATAAGAAGATAACCCTATGATTCCTTGTCAAAGCGTAGACCAACATTTTTGCGCATCTGGGGACTTCTGTCTTTTGATAGGGTTTCGGGATTTGCTACCCTGCCCATGTGTACGAACCAAGCTTGTGACTGTCCCCACAGACTGTCAGTATAGTTGCGGTAGCCTTTAGTCTATTTTTAAATCTAGGGTTTATAAATAGGTACACCAAAAGGCTATTTCTGGTTGAACTTGGACGGGTTTGGAAGGTAACCCTGGTAGAAGGTGTGGGAGGGAGGTGGGTGATTCCTTCGCTTGTGCCTAAAAACATCTACAAGGACACCAAGTAACTATCTCTCATATTTCTTCTGGAAAGCATATCTTATACCCCTTGTGTCTGTTGTGGATTTAGAAAATTTTCTAGTGATTGTTGTGTGGTTTGTTTGTGTTTAGCTGACGTTAGGGTGTGAAGAGTCAAATTTTCAATCGTGGAGTACCAACCTCTCAGAAGGTCAATAAGGTTGTAAAACCTTCATCCATTTACTATAGTGGATCCTCCACCGCCCCCTCAAAGGTGGAGATTAGACACAGACAGTTATTTTGAACCGATAGGAATTAGTGAAGCTCTAGGTGAGCCAGAGCCTAGGACAAACCAGGTCGATACACCAATAGTAGAGATAGAAGACTGGCAAGCTGACGAGTTTGCAATAAATTTTAATTCACCTCTTATTAACCTAAATGATCATGTGATTGTCCAGTTTCGTCCTTTCAATTCACCTGTCATTTGTGTTCCTGTGAGCAGACTTATGGCTAGTGTAGGAGAAAGTCCATCTACCCCCATCCCAATTGTTTCAGATGAAGGAGTGCCACCTCCCCCAATTGATACTCCTAGAACAAATATACTTGCTACTCCCTTAACTCCAGTGAGTCGAGCGGTTCAACCACTGGCTTCCATAAATGTAGCAGGCTCTTCTTATGGGGTGGTCACTGGGATACCTAGTGTACGTTCTGATTCACCTTCTTTTGCACACACTGCTCATGGTGGTCCTGTTGGATCCTCTTCATTTGTCCAAGGATTTCCTTGGAATGGGGGGCATATTCCCCCATCCACTCCATACGTAGTCCCCACGCCTGCATATGTAGGGGTGAAGTTTGGAAACACTAAATATTATGGTCAAGGTTTTCAAATGTAGTTTTAGGCTCCTTTCATGATCTCTCCTTTTTCACTTTTTAGCAAAGGGATACCTGCTCCTATTTTCCAAACTCCAGTTTCAACTGGAATAGCTCAAAACACATGCACTGCACCACATATGAACAATCCAATGGCTTATGGGTGGAATTATTTCCAAAGTAGCCCAATTACTTCACAACAGGTAGCTAGGAGCAACCCTGCTTTTACATTTGGGAATATTGGGGTAAGTTGTTATACTTCCTAGGCTCGTCCTTTTCAAGCTTCGGTTAGGCCCAAACTTCCTTTCCTGGCAACTTTAAAATTTTCAGACTTGTCCAAGTCAATTAATGAACTGGTGAAACATGATACCACATAGCCACCTATCCCTACCAAGTTACCCTCGGATATCCCAAAATTCAAAAGAAAATTTGGTGAAGACCCAGGGGCTCATGTCACCACCTTTCGCTTGTGGTGGTCTTCCAACTCACTGAATGATGACACCGTTCGATTGAGATTGTTCCAAAGAAATATGACTCGTGCTACAACAAAGTGGTACATTGAACTACCCTCTATTGCATTTGATAGTTTTTGGGACTTATTTAATATGTTCCTTAACCATTTCCAACATCCCGTTTGGTATGATGTTGGCACAGACTTATTCTCTACCTTTTGGAAAGACAAATCCACTCATATTTTGGATCACATCCAAGAGTGGCGAAGGTGGAAAAGGATCATTAAGGCCATTATCCCTCCCGATTTTTTGTTAGAATGGTTCCTTAAGTCCTTATTGTTGTATATATCTAAGGATGTATCCACTTCGGAAGTAAATAATGAGGAAGAGGCTATCCTCAGGGCCCAACAATTAGATTTGATATATTTTCAATCTGGGATTCTATATGAAATCATCCCTGATGCACCGTGCCCACACATAGTGTCAAGAAACCTAAGCCTGGACCCCATGCCGATGGTGTGGTTGGTTCAGTTAAATATCCCACTGTAGAATATTTGGCAAAAAAAATCCATGAGTTGTTGGTTAAATAGTCTACAGTAGAGGTAGCAAAGGTTTCCCTCTCATCCCAAAATGCAAACTTTTTTTCTCAATCCTCCCAAAAGGGAAATCAGTAGCACGGTGGGAAAAAGAAAAAGGGGAAGAAAGGTGAGGGTAACCAAAACAAGCCAAAACCCACAAATAACGTTGATGGGGGGGAAAAAGAGAAAAGGAAGGTGAAATTTACCTATAATTTGTGCCAATAATATCACCTGACCCATCAATGCCCTCTTATGGATCAAGCTCAGAAGCTACTAAAAAATCAACAACCAGTTGTTCTAAAGGATCCTTTTCCCCAAGGACAGAATGCAACTTCAGTTTCTAATGTAGCAGGGGGCACTGCTAATGCCCATGACCAAAAATATATCAACATGGTTCAATACCAGACCTTTCTCTAGACTAGAAACAAGAACTATGATACAAAGGCTCCTGAGTGTTACAGAGAGAAATTCCTATGGCTTAGGGTACCACAACAGACAACTTGACTCCAGAAATCAATCCTTTCCAATATGCAATAGAAATTAAATATCTAACACTAAAGTATCAGACCTCGTACCTTATTCTGGATGGTTGAAGTAGATCCCCGTTGAGCTTTCCAACTTCAGCTTGAATTGATAGATTACTTCCTCAACAACAAGTAAACAATACAAGCATACTATATATATTGGTGTTAGATCTATTCTAGCATATATAATCAACAATGTATAAGCATTTGAAGTCATCCAATGGATAAAATATTCATTCAAACATACATTATTGGACAGGAAAAGATATTTCTATTATTATAAAATCAGAGATTACAATGGATACAACCTCTGTCGACACATCTGTGAATTGGAGAAACTGAATCCCCCACTTGGGCCTCCACCACTTCAATCCTCCATCTCTTGATAGCAAGCTCACAAGAAAAAGGAAAGCTTGGGAAGAACATAAAAGTGCTCCAAGGGACAAAGGGATGCAAACTCAAGCATAAGTTCTAGCAACAATGGACTATAGTTTCTTTTCTCTCAATTCTCTCTTATGCCTTCAATGTACCAATGAGTTCCTTATATAGCTTTTCAAAGGGGTAATGAAAGGTTGAATCCGAGCGATCTCAAGGAATATGGAAGGCCAGGAGTCAAGTGAGTTGGATCCATGTCAAGGAAAACTCCAAAAGGATTTGGATTTTGTACACATCCCGATGTACGCGGTTTTAGTGGTCAAACCCGCGTATATACGTGATTAGGGGTTTAAAAGTCGTGTGTATCATTTTTCACATGTTTTTAGGGATGGTCAAGGAAACATCAAAGGACAAAAAATGGTCCAAGGGGTCCAAGGAGTCTGCAAAGGGATAGGGGAAATGCCATACAAGTGTGATTCACATGGAGTGGTAAAATCATCTATAACATATGCCCCCTAATGTCTGAGGTCATAGGGGTCATACGATGGCCAAAATACATTATAAGTCCATCCCAGAAGTGGAGTGATGAAGAATCCCAAATGGAATACCAGCCACCCAACCAGCATAGTACAATGATACAACTCTGCACATAACTGCAAATACATATAGCAGTCTCAGATACATAAGAGTACAATGGCCATGAATAGGCATGATACAAGATATCACATAAGTGGTCATCTCCACGTACAATATACATAGATCAGAATCTCCATGATGAATATATACAAAGGACCATGATCTCCATAAAAGATGAAGATATAAAATAGATCAAGATCTCGATAATAGTTGGAAATGTCTGACATATACTAGAATCAAGTCACGAGAGCTGAAATCTCATGAACACTGGCACGATCAAGTAGGTAGCATATAAGAGATGCCACTAATATGGAAGGTATTCTACACCAACTACTACGAGTACATGTCCTACTATGTGAATAGAGGTGTCAAGGTCAAACATAGTAGTCCATCGTCTGATTACCAATCTTTGATGTATACCGTTAACAGACGCGAGATCACCCATCGATAATGAAAATGGGAATCAAGGTAATAGAGTGAAAACTAACAAGTGTCAATAAATGTGTCGAGGTCGAACACTTGAGAGGATCCATCGATCAGGGGACATTGATTTATTCCCAAAGACTGTCAATGGTGAGAGAACCTACCACTGATGACTGCAAGTCTCAAGGAACTCAACATGACTCTAGATTCCAATCCTAGAACAAATGATCTGAAGTCGATGGGATGAAATCCACTGGAAGGAGGGAATTAAGGTGTCCCCCATCATTCAAAACGAGGTACTCAGCAAAGTTGTATGATGTGGAAGGACTCGATCATAAGGTGCATGAACCAGTAACTGTGCCGGGAATGACCGACATGCAAAGTCAAGATAACTGAGGAATGGTCGACTCAGGTTTCAACTTCATTCGAACAAGAGCATAATGGCAAATGGTGACTGAATAAAGGTAGCATAGACTCAATATATGAACTGGGACATCTCTGCGACACATGAGGCATTGACAGAGGCTCCATAGGGACTGGAAGCTTAACCAGTCGGCGGAGATAAAATCAGATAAACGAGTACAGCTCCTAAATTCAAACTATAAACCCAACGAACGGATGTGATATACAGTGCTCTATTCGAAGGTGACATGACTCGATAGCTTCCAAAGATAACATATTTCCTTGTCTGGCTTTTTGGTTTTTTGATTTTTTTGGACTTTTTCAAATATTTAAAAAGCTTGAAAAAGAATAAAACTGCTTTATAGTTATAGACTAGGAGGAGACGAGTGTCATAGGGGCAAACAAACTAGTTCCAAGAAGTGGAACATACCTATGCTCAATGCAAGGACACATGTGTAGGATATCGACACTCAGGGGAAAATCCCCTCCCGGTAAAAAGGGAATCAAGCTGCAAAGGATATATAAAATGGCTCTACATGGCTAGACATGAGACAAGCTCGGGCTATATGGCTGAAACACAATGTCAGGGAAGCCGGCATAGAGCTCAATAAGGCAGGAAAAGCTCATGATAATGTAATTACAACTTGACATACGGGAGTCATGAGGGAAATAGGCCAGCAAAAAGATCAAGAGGAGTATGAGGCTCTTGCGAAATGTCATGGAAATACTATACAATGGACTCCCACACCCTAAAAGACAAAATGTCAGCATGGGAACCAAATGCAAATAAGGCGCTAACTAGGGTACCCATGTAAGGTCAAGCTCTACCACTCATATCATGCCACTTCTAAAACAACAAGAAGGTTCCGTGACATAATAGAGTGGGTTCGTACCTAAGTCTATGATGAAACGGTCATAAGGTCATGCAAAATGAAAACGGTGATGAAACCTAACCTATATGCCAGTTTAGATATGATACCTGAAATCAACATGAACGGGTCAATCTAACAGCTGAAAGGACACTCGAAAAGGTCTCCTACATCATAAATTAGGTCAAAAACGGTCCAAAATGATTAGAAATAGTCTAAACTATAGGAAAGGGGGTAAAAATTTGAAAAAAATTGAAAATTTTCTATAAATAATAAATATTTCAAAACATTATAAAACATTTGAAATTTTTACCCAATTGAGCTCAGATTTTCAACAACAAATTCCAGGAGATCCAGCCGGCGGAATCCACTACCATTTCTTCCAGGTACTTACCCATGCTCTTCTCTTCGATTTCAATGCAATTTTTATGAAATTCCATGGTCATTTGAGATTTCTAGGCCAAACTAAAAAAGGCGCTATGGCCCACATGGAAATCGAGGGTTTTTCTACGTATAGGGATGGCTATACGTGGAAAATGCCTCCAAACCCGCATACATACATGACTGTTTGTAAAACAGTCGCATATGCGGCCGTGCATAAGGTTTTTTGAGTAATCTAATGGGTAAACTTGCAATTTTTTGTGCAGGATGGTCCTAGAATGGAGAGAGTGTGAACATGGTGATGTAGAGGAGGTAGTAAGGGCCGATCTAATGGCTCAACAAGCGCTACGTGCATGTGGACTCTACAAGTTTTGGTGTCTTGGTGGCTTGAGGGACAAACCAAGACTATTGCAGATGCTGGTGGATTATTGGGATCCAGACTCTGAGTCCTTTCATATAGATGGGATGTCCCTCACCATAGAAGTGGAGGACATATACTTTATTACTGGACTTTCCCAACAGGGGGAAGTAGTGAACCTTCGTTCTCATTGTGGGCCCGGAGGTGGCCTAACTATCGATGAGTACATTGTGGTGTACTGCTATCTAGACACAGAGAAGGTGGGGAGTCAAGTCCCAACCAACTCTATATAGGTGCTGGGCCTAAAGGCCATTCTACTGACATTGGGTAGGATAGCAGGCTTGGCTTTGCTTCACCAAGCCTCGCAGCCTCTGATGTTCTATGCAGTGGAGTGCATGAGACCCACGGTCTATGACTGGAGCACTACACTACTGAGAAACATGAAACATCAACTCAGTGAGTGTAAGGTAGGAAGAGTGCGGAATTTCAGGTTCAGCATCATATTGAGCACGTTTTTATTTGAGCGTGTTCTAGGATTGAGCCCCAGAGTTGATGTTCCTCTTCACGGGGTTCGAGATCCGGCCCAATGGCATTGGGCAGATGCTATGCGCAGACTGTGGGGAGGTAGGGTGGCCAACCCCTATCTAGCTAATTTCTTTTCGTGGTGGTGACAATAGATAGTTGCCATCGATAACTACCCCTATGAGGGGATAGATTTCTGGGGGGACCCAGACATGCCGCTACCACCAAGATCGACATATGGTGACATAGGTAATGAATCTTGACCCTCTTTTTAAATTTTTGAGTTATTTTTTTTTGTGTTTTCTGATTGTATGAAATCAAAAGATATGTTTTTGGGTGACAATATCTAGTGACATCTACCATTTACATGTAGATGTGGGACCACGATGGCCTGAAGGATTCCCTTGTCACAGACGGAGGGGAAGAGGAGATGATATCACGGGTGTGGATGTGGAGCAGATGCTCCAGATCATTCATACCAACTTTGTTAGGCTGACACACAGAGTTCCCATGGTGCAAGTCGAGGACTTTCCTGAGGCTATGCAGCGTCAAGTGGTGGGTGTACCACGAGCATGGGTACAATTATTCTGATGACTAGCTAAAGCTGTAGTGACCTTCCATGATCACAACCCCCCTCCTCCTCCACAAGTTTAGAGACCTGGGAGTGACACATTTTGTATTACCGTGTATTATATTCTGGTGGCTCGAGAGCCCCATTTTTGTATCATGGCACTATGTATTATCGCATTTTGGATGTTTATAAAAACTCTTATGATGATTGGTTTATTTATTTACATGTGTCAAAATTTGTTTTTGTGATGAATTTATTGTGTATGAAACAAATTTCAATATAATACGTAGTTAGCATATGAGTTAGCAACTTGATTATTAATTCTTGGAATATGTATGTATGTTATATTGTCAAATTTCTATTCTAATAATCTCACATGTAAGAATCTTCTTAATAACGTCGGATCTGTAACATGGTACAAAACATTAAGCTGTGACACTACTAACTCTGAATCAAGACGTACCTTAAGAGAAAGAACACCATGTGAAATGACATCCCGTAAAAGCTCAATAATGGCACTATATTCAGCAACATTGTTGGAAGATGGCCATAGACATACGCCTCCTGAAGACAGTACCTGACCCATAGGAGTATAAATCACCCAAGTGGCAGAGGCTGAGTGTTGAGTGTGACGGTTCGCACCATCTGTGAATCCTATGTAGGTGGCAGATTCCATTGACATCTGCCAAAAGAAACAGAAACTAATCACAAACCCAATCACGATAATAAAAAGACCTAACTATGCAAACTGTACAATAATATACAATAACCAGCCTTGACTGAAAAGCATGCATAGTACTTCTTGAGATAGAGCCCATTTCTAGGCTCCACCAAGGCCATTCCCTCATAATCCACTAACTGATAAGCACCCTTCTCTAACACATGTTTGACGACGTAAGGACCACACCACATGGGGTTAAACTTTCCTGCCCCCAAGGGTTCTTTTTGTTGATCCCATAAAAGGACCAAGTCTCCCTCACCAAACCTCCTTGGATGGACAGACTTATCGTATTGGACCTTTACACGACATTTATTTACTTCTAGAGCCACCAAGGAATCTCAACGCTGCTCATCAAGTTGCTCAAGGTGGACCAAACGCTCCTCCAATGGTGAAGTGTCTGGTAAGAGTTCTACAACTAGCTTCAAAGAAGGAATCTCGCATTCAACTGGAAATATTGACTCCACTCCATGTACAATTTGATATGGAGAAAAACCCATGGCAGTCTTAACAGCGGTTCTATATGCCCACAAAGCATGATATAACATGATGTGCCAATTATTCTTGCTCTGTGCGATGGTTCATTGGAGAATGGATTTGAGTGATTTATTCACTGCTTCTACCTATCCATTCACCTGAGGGTAGTAAGAGGAGGAATGATCTTGCTTGTACCCTAACTTTGATGCCAACTCTTCCATCATACGATTCTAAAAGTGCGAGCCATGGTCAGTGACAAGCTCTTTCGGAATCCCAAACTGAGTACTAATATGGTTGAATACAAAGTGCGCAGCTATCTCACCATCGGGTTTAACTATAGGCATAGCCTCAACCCATTTCGTGAAGTAATCAACATCCACTATGATATGATGATGTCCCCCAGCTGAAGCTGGGTTGCAATCCATAAAATCAAGCCCCTACTTAGTGAAGGGATTGGCAGTGATGATGGGCTGTAACGGGGCAAGTTTTGAGTGCATATTACGTGCAAACACCTGGCAAGGGTGGCACCTCTTGACCGCATATACACAATCCTTAAAGATCAACGGCCAGAAATAACCAGCTCTTAAGATTTTTTGGGCTGTAGAAAGCCCAAATAAATGAACACAACACGCCCCTCCGTGGCAATCATTCAACACTATCTCAGCCTCTTCATGAGTTAAACAATGTCATAAAATGGAATCTACCCCACGGCAGTACAAAGTGTTATCCACTATGAGGTAATTCTTAGACACATGATGTAATCGTCGTCGTTCATCCCGTGAGAGGTGAGTAGGGACCTTCAATGTTTGTAGATATATAATGATATCCCCATAGCATGGGTCTAAAGTTGAGATTAAGAAGATGTGCTCATCGACAAACGTATCTTCACAAACCAACTCCTCGTCCTCACTTGGGAAATCCAATATAAGCTCTGCAAAAATTAATGATTTCTTCGATCTTGATGAAACAAATTCGAGATCTAATTCTTGCAGGATGACAATCCATTTATTATATTTTCCCCCAATCATCCTTTGAGTGAGGACGAATTGAAACGGATTGACATGGGCTACAACCAAGGTCTGGCGAAGGAGAATATAATGTCTCAACCATTGACCCGCATGTACAGTAGCTAAGGAAAGATTCTCAACATGAGAATAACGAATCTTTGTGTCAAAAAGGTTCTGGCTCAGATAGTATATGACATGCTCTTGGAGCTCCTCATCCTCTTGAACCAAAACCATCCCAATCGTCTCCATGGATGCGGATAGATAAAGTAGAAAATCACGAATATAGTCTGGGGGACTAATCACCGGGTCCGATGCTAGGGCTCACTCATCCCAACAAAAGGTGGTGTCCTTCTTCAAAAGATGCATGAAGCCTCTAGTCAAATTGGCAAAGTTGACAACAAATCTCCGTAAGAAGTTTGCCATGCCTTGCAAACATTGAAGATGACGAATATTTTTTGGGGGAGACAACTGAAGTATTGCCTCAACCTTCAAAGGTTCAACTCTTATACCCTCTTTATAAATGATGAATCCTAACAAGTGACCTGACTTCACACAAAAGATGCACTTATGAGGATTTATCCTAACCAAATAATGGTAGCATATTTCGAATACCAATCTCAAGTGATAGGAATGACGCATTCTCATACGAGAATGAGCAGCAAGGTCATCCAAAAATACTTTGATAATCAACTTGAGATCGTGGAAGATCAAGGTCGTTGCCCACTGAAAAGTAGCTCCAGTGTTCTTAAGGCCAAAAGACATTTTCCGATATGCAAAAGTTCCCCAAGGACAAATAAATGCAGTCTTATGTTGGTCCTTAGGTTTAATTTGTATCTGATTATCTCCGGAAAATCCATCCATAAAGGAAAAAACCTCGCTACCCACACACTCATCCAAAATCTGATCAATAAATGGCATGGGGAAATTGTCCTTAGTGTTGGAATATAATCCGTCAAGATTATATTTTATTGTAAATATTAAGAATATGAAGAGACTCTCGGATGTGTGATCCCAAGAGTCATTGTAAATGTATAAATAAAGGCATTCTATGGAGGAATAATATGAATTTGGGAGTTATTTCACCTGACAGTGGTATCAGAGCTTCCTGCCATAACTCCTGGCTGCTGTGTCCCAGTCCTAGCATTCTACATGCCAATGTATCCATTCGGTCCTTTTTTGCTTGCTTACTTGTCTGTCCGTTGCCAGACTGCTGGTTTGTTCTCTCTGGCCTCTGCTTATTCCACTTTGCTTGGATTTGAATGCACTGCCTTTGGCATTACTCCTCCATGCTTCTGTTACTCCTCCAGAATATAGCCTTCCCTATGTTGCTGCACACTCTCAAAATTATTCTCGTTATTTTGATTGCACGTTCATCCATTTCATTATATCTTCTTGTCAGTCGCCAATATACGTTGAGGAACGTTTATGAGGTATAGAACAGTCTTTTGAATTCTATGTTCTTTTATAATTTGTATTGATAGGATCTTTGATGTCATTTGGAATGGAGACCATCCCACTCCATGAATGATGCAATTTCCATCTCCCGTAACGCTGCGTTCTTTGTGACTGTCAAAACCCTAAATCGTGACCTCCAATTCATAATTTCCTTACTTCCCTTCCATGTGAGCTCTCTCCATCATATCGTTTTCAATAAACCAACAAGGAACCATTAGTCACATGAGTGTGAGAGTAATGCACCGCATTCTGCATTTTGAATGTGTGTGAATGTTTAGTAGTTTGAAAGGCATAGAATGAGTTGTTGCGTGCTTGACCATGCCTTTATGGATTGATCTACTTCCAAAGAACTTGATACGAGCTGCGAACCCATGGAGGACTCTGCTTGAGCTCATGTATATGAACTAAATGAGAGCCATGTGAAAAATCTTAGGGAGCCCATCGAAGAATTGTGCCCTCATTCAAATGTGTGGAGGTAAAGCGTTTTTGCTATAACTGCCTGTGACCATTGGGAAATACATAAAACCTAAATTTTTCCCTAGCTTTATGCGTGGAGTTTAATTGGAAAAGTATGAAAATATTTTCATTTGTGTTGGGTGAAAGAGGTCCATGACTACTGTATATGATGTGAACGGTGTATTGGGGCCATGAACTTGAATAATATATTCTTGGAATTGCTGCGTGAAGAATTTCTTCTTCCTGAAGTGCTGCGAACTGAAGCTGATTATATCCACTCAAATGCTCGAAGCTGCATATGAGACCATGAAGGACCATTGAAGCTGAGAAGACTGTCGTGCTGAAGAATAGGAGCTAAGGATTAAGGCTCGACCTCCTCTTGCCATGTCAGTGTTGAGGTCTGACTGCTACAACATAAGAGTTACAGACTACAACTAGATTGTGAAGTGTGTTGACTGGTGGTTGCAATATGCTATTCAAAACCCTATATTTCCTTTGGCGTATTGTTGAGCAGTTCTTCTAGTGCTAAAAATTTGCTTATGAACTTATTGACAGCATATTTTCTCTTCCCACGCAGATTGTAAATCACCTTGGAAGAGACTGTAGACCTGCAAGGTTATTGTTTTTCTATTATCTCATTCTCTTTGTCATATTAAGTTCATTATTGTAAATTACACTAGCAGTTGCAAAAGATGCAATCTATAGCATCTGTAGTTGGTGCCACTCTCACTGGAAAATATGATCCCAAAGGAGAAAGCAGCAAGAGAGGCAAAGGAAGAAGAAAATTCAGAGGTACAGGAGGCAGAAACAACTCCAGCAAAAGATCAGATTTGAAGTGCAAGCGTTGTGTAAAGATTGGACACACAGCAGATCAGTGTTGGGCTTCGTGGGACTCCATAAAAGACAGACATAACCAGAAGAAAGATGACAATAAGAACCAAGATGCTAGTAAATCTTCAGATTCTGCTCATTGTATTGTTCCACATTGTAATCTCGGTATTAATGAAATGACTTCACTTTCATCTTACACAGATTGTTGGCTACTTGATACTGGTGCAACATCACACATGAATTTTAGAAAAGATTGTTTTGAAGAAATTAATGAAGCAATAAATGGCATAGTTTACTTTGTAGATAAGTTAAGTCTTAAACCAAAGGGAATGGGCACCATTCGGCTGAAGATGCCTGGATTCCCTAATTTCTTGTTGAAGAATGTTCTTTATCTTCCAGAGTTGCAGAGAAGCCTGTTGTCCTTGGTGCAGATTCAACAGCAAGGCCATTCCATCCACATGTTTGATGGAATCGTAGAAATAAGAAATTCCTCTGACAACCAAGTCATCATGACTGGATACGAAGATGGGAAACTGCTGAAGCTAAAGGGTTCATCTGCAAGGGTTTAGAACTATGCCTACCTCTCTCAGCATGGAGAAGGTAATTTGTCATCAAGTTTATTGTGGCATGAAAGATTTGGTCATTTGAATTATAACAGTCTTTGTTTGTTGAGAAAGAATGGTGAATTTGGTTTTCCCACCATTCCCAAAGAGAAAAGCAAATGTGATGCATGTATATTAGGGAAACACAGTAAGCTGCCATTCCATGAATCTAATTTCAGAGCAAGTAGGAAATTAGAATTAGTGCATTCTGATTTATGTGGCCCAATGCCAACTCCTTCTGCCAATGGGAGTAAGTATTTTATGACCTTTGTTGATGACTACTCAAGAATGTGCTGGATTTACTCATTAAAGACAAAATCAGAAGCATTTCAAACATTCAAGGACTTTCATGCATTGATAGAAAAACAAGCACAATCTAAAATTGGTACACTTCGTATTGACAATGGGAAAGAATACACTTCAAATGCTTTTGAAGATTATCTTCGCCAACATGGAATTGCACATCAGACTATAGTTTCCTACAATCCTCAACAAAATGGTGTAGCAGAAAGAATGAACAGAACCATAATGAATATGGTATGCTCAATGATGTTTTTTAAGAATGTAAAACTAATGTTTTGGGGTGATGAAGTGAAATGTGCATCCTATTTGAGAAACAGAAGTCCCTCAAATGCTCTTGATAACAAGACTCCACATGAAATGTGGTTTGGCCATCTCCCTTCAGTCAGGCATCTCAGAGTTTTTGGTTCCACCTGTTATGTCTTGATTCCAAAGGAGCAAAGAAACAAGCTTGGTTCTCGAAGTAGAAAATGCATTTTCCTGGGGTACCAAGAAAACTCCAAGGCATACCGTCTGTATGATGAGGTAAACAAGAAGTTTGTTATTTCCAGAGATGTCATTTTTATTGAGACTAATAAAAATGATCAGTCCATTGAGAGACATCTTGATCGTTTGGAAAAATATCCTCATCCAAAGAAATATTCTAAAAATGAATATGAAATTCCAAACCTTGAAGGGGGGATTCCTATTATGGATCAACCTTTGGAATTTCCATATGAAGCACCAAATCCCCCACATGAAGAAGTTCCTGCTACTTCACCTAAATAAGAGATTCAACTGGATGATGTGATTGAGAGACTTGGAAGACTCAACCTTGAAGGAAATGAAGCACCACCAGCTGATCAACCAGGACCATCACGGAAGATTCCTAAATGGGCCACAAAGACACTTGAAAGTGTCCATCCGGATGAAGTTGGAAAGACAGGAACGAGAAGTTCAAAAAGACATGAAGATGGAGGAGAAGCAGATAATTCAGGTGATGACATGGATGTATCATTTGATTGTGAATTTAATTTATCTGCTAACTTTGAACCAACTTCCTTTGAAGAAGCTTCTACTCGAGTTGAGTGGAAAGAAGCTATGCAGAATGAGTATGATGCACTCATGAAGAATGGAACTTGGAAGCTGGTTGACCCTCCAGTTGGAACCAAACCAATTGGCTACAAGTGGGTGTACAAGAACAAATACAGATCAAATGGCTCACTTGACAAGCACAAAGAGAGGCTTGTAGCAAAAGGCTATGCACAGAAGGAAGGAATTGACTATGAAGAAACGTTTTCTCCTATAGAAAAATGGGCTACCATCCGTACCTTACTCTCTTTAGCTGCTCAGAATGGGTGGAAAGTTCATTATATGGATGTGAAGAATGATTTCTTGAATGGAGACTTGAAAGAGAATGTCTTCATGTCTCAGCTAGAAGGCTTTGTTGTGAAAGGAAAAGAACAAAAGGTATGCAAGCTTGTCAAATCCTTTTATGGCCTAAAACAAGCGCCTCGCGCATGGTATGAAAAATTAACCGAGCATCTTTTAAAGTTAAATTTCGAGCATTTTGATCTTGATGATGCAACACTATTTATAAAGAAAGTTGGAAGATCTGTTGTGTATCTTGTGGTGTACGTAGATGATCTTTTGATGACAAGGAACAATGAGAGCTATATAGCATCCATAAAGAAAGATTTGAAAAAGATCTTTGAAATGACAGATATGGGACATCTCCACTATTACTTAGGAATTGAAGTCACTCAACATCCTAAGTACATATTCCTATCTCAAAAAAAATATGTTGGAGAACTACTAGACAAATTTTGCATGACAGAATGCAACCCTATCTCTACTCCAATGGAACAGAAAATGAAGCTCACATCAAGCGAAGGAAAATAATTTGAAGATGTGACCAAGTATCGACAACTTGTAGGAAGACTTATCTACCTTACAAAAACTAGACCAGATATTTCTTATGTTGTTGGCATACTTTCAAGGTTCATGCATAACCTTGTGAAGGACACTGGTCAGCTACAAAAATATTTCTAAGATACTTGAAGGGGACTCAAGACGTTGGACTCAAGTACTCTAAAGTGGATGACTTCAAACTTATTGGGTAGTCAGACTCAGATTTTGATGGCGATAAGGAGACAAGAGTATCAAATTCTGGATACACTATGAGTCTTGGATCAGCATCTGTCTCATGGAGATCATGCAAACAGTCAGTTCCAGAAGATTCAACAACAGAAGCAGAATATGTGGCTGCAGCTAAAGCAATGAAATAAATAGTATGGCTCAGGAAGATGCTTGAAGATTTCAAGAAAAACAAGAGAACTCCACTCCATTATTGATCGACAATACTTCTGCAATCAAGCTGGCTAAGAATCCCAGATTCCATGATCAAACCAAACACATCAACACAAAGTATCATTTGATTCAAGATCATGTAGAGGCTAAGACAGTCCATCTTCGACATTGTTCCACAAGTGATCAAGTTGCAGAAATATTCACCAAAGCGCTTGGATGAGAAAAGTTTGAAAGATTCAGAAACATGTTCGGGCTTACTAGCACCCCTTTGGATTAAGGGGGGGATTGTTGGAATATAATCCGTCAGGATTATACGTTATTGTAAATATTAATAATATGAAGAGACTCTCGGATGTGTGATCCTAAGAGTCATTGTAGATGTATAAATAAAGGCATTCTATGGAGGAATAATATGATTTCGGGAGTTATTTCACCTGACACTTAGGATAGGCATGTTTAAATGATGGAAATCAGTACATATGTGGATCGCTCCCTGCTTCTTATCCACCGGAATGGGGTTTGAAACCCACTCCGTCAAGGGAATGGGATAGATAAAACCGGCTTTCAACAGTTTCTCTATCTTTGCCTTAATTGCGGGTGCTTTCCTAGGATTCATTGCATGTAAACGTTGTCGAACAGGCTTAACGTTGGGTAAGTCCTAATCTCGTGTTCGATAATTCGAGGGTCGATTCTTGGCATTTCATCGTAAGACCAAGAAAATATATCATAGAATTATTTGAATAGCTCAGTGTATTCTAGAATCTCAGTATGGGAACATTCCACCCCAATATAGACATTCTCTATCCTGCCAAGATCGCGAGAGATATTGATAGGAATCGTTGAAGATATGTTTTCCATGTTTCCATTAGCCATTGGGCCAGGAGATCTTAATGGAACCATAGGACTACCAACTCTCTCACTAATAACTGCCCTAAAGTCCTTACGCTCCAAGCGGTCAAGGTTGGGAAGAAAGTAGGATCTATGATGGAGTTCCTCCCATGGTGGCTCAACTCCCGACATCACCTCAATAATCGCTTCATCTGAAGGGAACACAGTATCAAGGAAGTTGTGTGCGTGAGAAGACTACACTGCCCATGCCGGCAGCACATAAGGGTCCTCCTCCTCTGTCCGTGAAGAGGAAGGACTAGGCTCTGCAACACACTCAATATTGGCTTGATAAGATATCATAGTTGCAGGAAATGGTACGTTCTTCACGATGGGCTCACTCAGAGTACTTGGTGTAGGAAGAACCCAAGGGTATTCCATATGACTCGTGCGAAAATACACTGATCTCATAGATGTCGAAGCCTCACCTGAACTAGATCCTATCATAAGGATCAGTGCAGGAAAACTAAAGCTTCCCATGAGGGATGGATACATGCCTACACCCACACTCCCAGTTTTCAGCTGAGAGTGTTCAACGATCGGGATTGAAGCTCCCAAATATGCGGTAACAGATGGATTCTTGAATGTCATTTGATCAATCGTGACTATCTTCCCGTTAAATGGAAAGCATACAACATGAAATAGGGAATAAGCAACGACTTGCATACTATACATCCAATTCCTACCCAGCAAGAGATTGTAGCCAAGGGGCGCATCAACCACCTCGACCTCTATCGCAATGGTCTTCCCTCCCAAATGGACCTTAAGGGAAGGAAGGATCCCGTGCGACCTAAACGATCTCCCATCAAATGCAGTTAACATGGCCACTGATTTAGATAGTTCAAGGGAACCTAAACCCTTCCAACACGATAAAGACATCACAGAAGCGGCAGCGCCATCGTCAATCACAGTGCACTTGACGGTCATGTTAAGACATTCTACGTGAATCAAAAGAGACACATAGTAAGGCAAGGGAGGCTGAATTCCTACGGTTTCAAATTTAATCATAGAGGAAGAATCATCATTATTCACACCAAGGGAAGAAAGCAAAGCCTTCCTTTGTGAAGGACAACTCTGAAGCACTTCCAATGCAGACATCGCACAAGGAGTATGGCCCAAATCCTCGACAACTGAATAGCTCTGGGAAGCTCAGGAATTAGGATTGTGCCTCGAATGCTTCAGGACTCCCTTAGGAATGTGAGGTGAAGCTTCAAGTTTATCCATAGGTTTCTCAATATGGAAAGGAGACCTTGGTGTATCAGGTTCCTTTCCTAGGCTGGGTTGTGACAAACCATAGTCCTTCGCATAGGTCACAACTTTCGCAGCATGTACCATGTTAATGCAACCATGACCACTACCCTCCAGTGGATCTTGATCACCACCAGACTGATCATGGGTCCTCGAGTTCATATTTTGATTGTGAGGTAAAGGGTTAGTTAGCACAGCTGGGCCTTGTGCCAAGAATATCGAGGCTTCATCGATACGAGGGCACAAGTAAGTGAGGTGATCATCCTTACACAACTTGCAAGGGAATTTAACCTTTCATTTAGCTTGCTTGTCCCCCCTAGCATCACGGGAATTATTTCCATTATTATTAGCATTCTCGTTCCTATTCCCACCCTTACGATTATTCTTACCCTTCTTTTTATTCCGTCTAGGCTACTGGTTACCCTTCTGGTCCGACGATTGTACTGAAAGCACACTCGTCGTTTGGGCGGGTTGAGATGAATCTGTAGCTTGTCCCAAAGCAGATTGGTTGATTGACAATTGACTAACTTGTTTTGCAACCAAATCCGTAGGTTTAGCACTCGCACAACCCACAATGCCATCTGCATCTGGTCCAGGTTTAACTTTGGGGTCAAAACTAGAACGCGGATCATTCGGAATGATCTCATATAACAAACCGGACTGAGCATAAATCAAGTCTAGTTCATGCACCCTAAAAATTGCTTGTTCCTCATTCTGCACTACGGTTGTAGAAACATCCTTCGCTATATACGGCAATAACGACTTAAGGAACCATTCGAGGAGGAATTTTGGTGGTATAAAGGCTTTAATTATCCTCTTCCGTCTACGTCGCTCTTGGATGTGATCCGAGATATGTGTGGCTTTATCCTGTCGAAATGTTAACAAGAGTTCAATACCAACGTCATAACGCATTGGTAGCTGGAAGTGGTTAAGAAAAGTCATCACTAGGTCATCAAACAAAGCGAATGCCCCCCTAGGTAGCTTTATATACCATTTCGCGGCAGGCCCTGTAAGGGTGCATTGAAACAGCCTTAAATGGATGGAGTCCTGGTGTAAGGAATTCGAAGAGCACCATAGGTGAAAAGTAGTGACATGTTCACTCGGATCCTCTCCCGGTTTTCCCTCAAAATTGGGTATGTCTGAGGGAAGCTTAGTAGGGACAGCTGGCCAAGCCGTGTCATGAGCTACAAGATCGTTCGTCAATCTCGACAAGTCAAGAAGATTCAGCGTTACAAGGAAAGGGATCCTAGGATGATGAGGTCGATGGACCACTCCCTGATCGTTTTGATTCACATAGGTCTGATTACCACCATGGCCTTGACCATAGTGCCCTCCTTTCATTTGACCCATATAGGCTGGCATGGAAGCACCATAATGTGGTGGAACTTGACTATTCAAAGCTACAAATCCATAATTTGGAGAGTAAGCAGGTTGTTGATACCCACCCCCATAAGGTGAAGAACCCTGTCCATACTGCATCCCATAATAGGGTCCATAAGTCATCGCATGAGATGTCCCATGAGACACTCCATAAGCAGGAACATACGTTCCAGAAGTAGGAATATACATTCTGGAAGTAGGAATGTGACCTCTAGAAGTATGAGCATGACCTCCCGAAACAACAAGTGGTGCATGGAGCTGAGACACTACCGGTCTAGTAACCGCAGTACGGACATAACTCGTAGCAACGTTTCGGCCCGAACGACCACGTGAATGAGGTGGAGGGTGAACATTCGAAGAAATAGGGATAGAGGATGAAGGGATATTTGTAATTAAGTACGTACTATTCCCTATAGTCACTCATCTCGGATCTGGTATCCTAATAGGATCACTAACCCTAGACCTAGGAGGAATATGTGATGTAGCTTCCACCACCAGGATGGAAGGTGCAATGTGACTAGTGCTCCCAAACCTCTCCGCATGGTAAGGAATGAGAGTGCCCCCAGGAATAGTGTTAGGCTCGAACTCAAACTTGACATGAAATTCCAAATCATGTGTGGGAAAACCAGACATACCATAACTACCATAACTAGTGCTCACGGGTTCGAAATGAGTCTCATCATCCTCCGGCATACCATACCGATAATGGGTCACTGGGGAATCACCCCTAGAGTAAGTAGGTCTATCATGAAAGGTTCCTATCTCAGAAATCATAGGACCTAACTCAGTCAAGTCAGGTGAAGGATCATAGTTAGGAGTAAACTCCCCATATTCCACATGAATGGGAGAAGGTGGTTCAGGAATACCTTCTATATCGTCTCCCATGGTGTGTGAATCAATGTGCGAAGTAGTCTACCTGGACTGTCTATTTATCTCTCCAAAAGGAGGAAGAGATGTAGAAGGTGAAAGTCCTGCTAAACGACAAGAATGGCGAGGAGCTACACCTGAATCCACAATGACTCAAAAAATATAAAAGACTCTCTATCTACGCAAACCCTAGGCAAGCTATCATGCATAGAGAAATCACCAATAAAATCTAAATCCAAATGCAAGCAATCAAGGGAGGATAAGTGAGCTCCCGAATGAAGCAGGTATGTCTCGCCTAGGAGAGGCTTGAGACTCCCATACACAAAAAGTGGAGGTACGTAACCAATTATTGTGGCCCTCAGCTTCAACATGTAAAGTGACTGTGCTGTCCGACCCCAACTTGGTTGGGACACCTGCAGAATAACCCCTGCAAAGTACCCCCTTGATATCCTAGGTAAGGCCACTAAGGTCACCTCAATATAATCAATTCTTAAGCGGACAGTCGCAGGAGGGATTGGCTGTATGGGTAGGGTAGCAAATCCCGAAACTCTTGAAAGAGCCCCCAAATACGAATACAATCCTGGAAATATCTCTGGTGCTACTCAGTTATGAATAGGGGTCATTCCAATCAATAACCGTTCACATTTCCTCGTGCTTAACTCCCTTTTGAGAGGAGGATCCTGAGAAACACTGGTTATACCAAGGATTTCACACACTCACCTGGATAGACACATACATGTTGTTGTTTAGTGGTCTTGGAGAATTTACTCACAATGAACTATTCCAAGACCCTAAAACCTAATCTTGTTAGTGAACCCTATCAAATAAAATAGTGCAGTTCATTTTAATTAAGCGTTGATTTTAATTGGCTTTATTACTCAAAAGATGGATATGGCCGTGCAACTAATGGTGTTATGACACAACATGAAGTAAAATGCACACCTAACAATCAATGCAAATGCATTGTGTCCATGAAAACGAGGTATGCTACTTCGTGAAATGCACGATTTTTTTCAAATGATAAATGCAAGCTTTCCTATATGAACTCCTAACTAATAGTCCAAAGCAAATCTAGTGCAAGTACTATACAAAATGCAAAATGCAATGCATGATGATAACAAAATATTTTGGATTTTTTGAAATAAAATGAGATACAAAAAGCAAAAGAATGATTCTACAACCCCCAGACTCTGCAAGCACACTTAAGTAGCACTCAATCAAAGCACTAAGGTAAAATAAATCTAATGCACTAATCCCAAAAAAAAAAATAGAAAATGCAATGACAAGAACATTCTTAAAAAAGAAATTTACCCTAAAAAAACATCTCTGGTCAGAAACAGAGGTGTATACAGACTCTGGCAGTATCAAAGGAGACTCAGAAATCATCAAAATTCACCCAGTAACCATTCAACTTCCTATAAAAGGAAAAACTAAGGGCATACGTGACTGTTCGCAGTAAACCCACGTGTATACATGGAAATGGCATATAAATATGCGTGTATACATGACTGTGAGCCCAAAACTCGTGTACAGGAAGAAAGGTTCATAAAAATCAAGGCAAACCGACAAGTTGAGACAAACTTCACACCAATCAGACACTACCAAGCAAAGATGCCCCGAGACCCGACAAAGAAACAAGAGAGAAAGAGCAATTCAAAGTCATTGAATGCTGATAGAAAACCCCCAAAGGACAAGTACTAGGAACTCCCCAACGGAGTCGCCAATTCTATTACAGAGAGAAATTCCTATGGCTTGGGGTACCAAAACAGATAGCTTGACTCCAGAAATCAATCCTTTCCAATATGCAATAGAAATTAAATATCTAACACTAAAGGATCAGACCTCGTACCTTATTTCGGACGGTTGAAGTAGATCCCCATTGAGCTTTCCAACTTCATATTGAATTGATAGATTACTTCCTCAACAACAAGCAAACAATACAAGTATACTATATATATTAGTGTTAGATCTATTCTAGCATATATAATCAACAATGTATAAGCATTTGAAATCATCCAATGGATAAAATATTCATTCAAACATACATTATTGGACGGGAAAAGATATTTCTATTATTATAAAATCAGAGATTACAATGGATACAACCTCTATCGACACGTCTACGAATCGAAGAAACTGAATCCCCCACTTGGCCCTCCACCACTTCAATCCTCCATATCTCGATAGCAAGCTCACAAACAAAAAGCAAGCTTGGGAAGAACACAAAAGCGCTCCAAGGGACAAAGGGATGCAAACTCAAGCATAAGTATCAGCAATAATGGACTATAGTTTATTTGCTCTCAATTCTTTCTTATGCCTTCAATGTACCAAAGAGTTCCTTATATAGCTTTTCAAAGGGGTAATGAAAGGCCGAATCCGAGCGATCTCAAGGCATATGGAAGGCCAGGAGTCAAGTGAGTTGGATCCATGTCAAGGAAAACTCCAAAAGGATTTGGATTTTGTACACATCCCAATGTACGTGGTTTTAGTAGTCAAACCCACGTATATACGCGATTAGGGGTTTAAAAGTCACGTGTATCATTTTTCACATGTTTTTAGGGATGGTCAAGGAAACATCAAAGGAAAAAAAATGGTCCAAGGGGTCCAAGGAGTCTGCATAGGGACAGGGGAAAGGCCATACAAGTGTGATTCACTTGGAGTGGTAAAATCAGCTATAACACTGAGAAGGGTAAGTCTATAGGTGAAACTTCAAACCCTCTCACAATTGAAAAACCTATTGAAACTATGCCTAAGATACCAAAAGGTGTCTTCAAGAAAGCATTGCACAATCCTAATGCTAGGGATACATCCAATTACTCTGTAGTTCAATATTTATCCCAAACCCCTTGTACGATGTCAGCTTTGGAGGTGTTATAGAGTTGTCCCAGCTAGCGAGATGCACTCTTAGAAGCCTTAGGTAGTATGGAGTCATCGAGCCTCATGGCGATGTTTAATTTGTCTGATGTCAAAATTCACCTGCCATATCATGTGGCCTTGTCAATAGATATCATCCATGGTGGAAAAACCATTGGAAGATCAGTTGTTGATGAGGGTGCTTCCATATGTGTCATGTCCTTGTCTTACTGGAAGGATCTTGGATCTCCAGAGTTAGTTCCATCGAACACCCTACTTACTGCTTTCGATGGAAGGTCATTTTGTCCACATGGTATCGTACCATATTTTGAGATAAAGTTGGAAGGGAAGGCGGTATCTATTGAAGTAGAGGTAATAGATGCACCGTTGGATTATAACTTGATTCTAGGGAGAAGTAGGATTTATGCCATGTCTGCTATTGCATCGGCCATTCTTCAGGTGGTAGTGTTTCCACAGGAATGGAAGTTGGTTACAGTAAACCAACTCAGTTTCACTCGAAAGGGCCGTATGGAAACTAATGAGTCCACTGTGCCATTGGTTGATTAGGTCAAACCTGCTTTAGAGAGCTTAGGGGATGGAATGTATTCATCATTAATGGGAACATTTGATATCCCAGCCCCGATTAACTACTTAGGTTCTACTATTGTAGGGAATTCTATTGCAACGGTAGGCAATAGAATGGATCCTTGGGTTCTTCCTTCCCATTATGAACCTGAAGTGTCCTTATCAGCAGTGGAAGTAGCCTATCAAGCTATCGTTAACACCACTGTTGATCCTGTTTCGGTTCCTCCTACAGTCTTAGAGGAGCCAACAAAAGCCTATCTGCCTGCTTAGGAAAAGAACTCTTTGTATACTGACGACTTCTTAGATATTGTTTTTCCTTCAGATGAAGCCATTTTGGAAGCCATGAGTGGGCAAGATAAGATCTGTGAAGATCTTCATCATAAATCTTACTTCCTTCCAGAGTTAAACAGGATTGAAAATCAAGAGTTCCATGTGAGACTAGAAGGTGATGCTGATATACCAATCAATCCCTTACCAAGAGAGGGAATCTTTGCCGAGGGGAGTATGGAAAACATTTTCGTTACTATTCCTATAAAAATCTCTACGAACCCCAACGTTGTGGAAAATATATATATTGGTGAAAACTGCTCTTTGGAGGAGATTCCTATCTATACGGCCCTATTTAAGGAATTATGCAACGTGTTTTACTGGTCATATGAGGAGATGCTAGGCATAGATCCATTGATATTTGAACATGAAATCCGAACCTATCCTGATACCAAACCATTCTAACAAAAAATTAGACCTGTCAATCCACGTAAAGCGGCAACCGTTAAGGCTGAAGTTGAAAAGATGCTGAAAGCTGGTTTTATCTACCCGATAGCTTTGACGGAATGGGTATCCAACCCTGTTCCTATCAATAAAAAGAAAGGCACAATACGTGTCTGTACTGAATTTCGCAATTTAAACAAAGCCTTTCCAAAGGATAACTACCCCACACCATTCATAGATCAGATCATTGATGCTTGTGCATGGAGTGAAGTTTTTTCGTTTATGGATGGTTTCTCCGAGTATAATCAGATTCAAATCAAGCCGAAAGACCAACATAAAATGGCTTTAATTTGTCCTTGGGGTACATTTGCATACAAGAAAATTCCTTTTGGATTGAAAAATATAGGGGCTACCTTTCAATGGGCAATGAATTTTTCCTTTCATGACATTAAGTCTATTGTCGAACCCTACCTTGATGATCTTCCAGCACATTCTCGTAAGAGGATCGATCACCCAGATCACTTGCATTTAATTTTTTAACAATGCAGACATTATAAAATACACTTGAATCCCCACAAGTGTGTTTTATGTGTTGAGTTAGGTAGGCTGCTTGGGTTCATTGTTTCTAACAAAGGTACTCAGGTGGATCCTTTGAAAGTTGAGGCCATTGTAAATATGCCTCCTCCTCATTCCATCAGGAAAATTCAGAGCCTGCAAGGGAAGTCTAACTTTATTTGATGTTTTATTGTGAATTATGTGAATATAACCAAAGGTTTCATGCACCTATTGAAACAGGACACCCCATTTGTATGGGATGAGATCGCATAACTTGCGTTCGAGGCATTAAAGAAAGATTTGTTATCGGCACCTTTATTGTGCCTGCCAGATTAATCGCATGATTTTATATTGTATATGGCCGCATCCGAGTCGACCATTGGGGTATTTCTAGTCCAGGAGGATGATAAGATCCAAGAGCATGTCATCTATTACCTTAGTCATTCTTTAGCTGGCCCTGAACTTAGGTACTCCCACGTCGAAAAGTTGGCCTTAGCAGTTGTGTATGATGTTATATCTTACTGAGGACTACAGTAGTAGTAGTGGATGTCAATCCTTCCTAATATTTCTTGTCCCGACGCATAGTTGGAGGAAAATTTAACAAATGGATAGTCATTCTCTAGGAGTTTGACTTGGATTTTCAATCTACCAAATCCAAAAAATATTTAGTTTTTGCAGAGCTCATTGCAGAATTTCCAGTTGAAAAAGATATAGCAATTGAATAAGACTCATTCCCATATGAGCACATTTTCTTGTTTTCCACCTCTGACTTGTGGTATGGAGATATACTTATCTATCTCCAGACTTTGAAGTGTCTTGCAAGCTTTTCACAGGAATAACGACACAAATTACGCACACATGCAAAAAAATACCTCATCGTCGAAGACACTTTGTACAAAAGATAAGTAGACTCTATTTTGCATCGGTGCCTCACCCACGAAGAGCTTGAGATTGTCCTAAATGATTCCCATAGCAAAGCGTGTGGGGCTCATTTATTTGGGTTAGCAATGGCCCAGAACATTTTACATATCGGTTATTTCTGGCCCATGATATTTAAATATTGTGTGGTATCCATGAAGTGCTATCATCCTTGTAATATTTACACTAGCCTAGATGTGGTCTCACCCTGCTTCGTTATTTCCCATCATTACAGTGGGCCCCTTCACCAAGTGGGGGATAGATTACATGACATGCAACCCAGTTTCTATTGGGGGGCACAAATACATCATTGTTGATGTATATTACTTCATGAAGTGGGCAGAGGAAATTCCCACCTATAAGGCTGACGAGGAAACTGTATCTTTTTTCATTTTTAACTAGATTATCGCGTGTTTCGGTATTCCTAAAGAGATTGTCACTAACCTTAGTAGTCACTTCCAAAATAGCATGATGAATCAATTCGCTACTATGCGAGGGTTTAAACAAGAACATTCTTCTTCTCTCTACCCGCAAGCGAATGGTCAAGTCGAGGCATTCAATAAGACCTTGAAGACTATTCTCTAGCGTACTATTAATGCATCCTAGTCAAATTGGCACATCATGTTGTATCCTGCACTTTGGGCTTATCAAATGAATGTAAAAACTACCACAGGGTTCTCACCTTTCCAACTCGTTCACGGAGTGGAAGCAATAACTCCGATTGAATGCAAAATGGCATCTTTAAAAATTTCCATTCATGTGTTACCTGATACGACTAAGCTAGAAGAGAGTTTGCTAAACTTAGAACATCTAGATGAACTACATAGAGATGCGTTGACTGCAAATGAGGCTCACAAGAATAGGGTGAAAAATCAATATGATAAATCGGTAAAACCTAGGATTTTTTCTGAAGGGGAGCTTGTCTTGCTCTGGGATCAGGACAAAGAACCCCTAGGGGAAGGGAAATTCAGGTCTATGTTGTTAGGACCCTATGTCATGTCGAAAGTATTGAAGAAAGGGGCATATGAATTAATTGATTTCGAAGGGAATAAGTTGTCCACGCCTAGAAATGGGATCTACCTAAAGAAGTACTATGCCTAGGATTTATGTACAATATCTATCCAGTTTGTGTTATTATATCATCTATTGTTTGTTACATATGTATTTTGAGTTGTTTGTAGGTTTTGTAGATGGCGCTAGTCATCACACTTGCAACCTGGCTTTAGCCACATGGGTTATTTAGTCACCCTCAGGACAGCAAGTTGCCTCTAGAGGTGCTTGCCTAGGTCCTACTACCAATAATGTGGCTGAATACAGGGCCGCCATTGAGCTTTTATGGGATGTCATGTCACATGGCATCACCCAATTGGAATTTGGCTTGACTCTCAACTAGTGGTTTCCCAACTCAATCGAGCTTATTTGGTGCGAAACCCTATTTTATTACGTCATTTTTTGCAAGGTAGGTTATTGGAAAGAAATTTTGATTTTATTGCATTCAATCACATTCCAAGAAATCAAAATTCATTAACTGATGCATATGCGAATTATATCTTAGATTGGAATTTGACACACATTCCATAAAATATACAACAGATACATTGCAAAACAAATGTAAATAAACTGGCAATTTATATATATATATATATATATA
>LPNX011083878.1:0-14762 GCA_001517045.1 Pseudotsuga menziesii
CACTTTGGTAACTGAAACATGTGCCCCAATTAGGTTAAGTTTAACCAATGGTGCTAATGACTATAAATAGACTGGATGGACTCCCGATTTAGACATATGATCAAATTTGAACAAGGGAGGATTAATAATCCTAACACACATGACCATCTCAACCTTCTAAGGGTACGCATAATGTCAAAGAATTGTTTTTAGTTTTTATTTATATCTTTTACCACATGAGTTCAAATGAAATTAATTTTTTGTGTTCACTTTGTAGTGTCATTATTTGTTGCTCATGTCTGTGTTAAGATATTTAGACACTTAGGAGTTAGTTAAGATCAACTTGTGTAATATATCCGTTAGGTAAAGTGTGTTTCTTTAGTATGCATTTGTAAATATTCTAATCCGGCGGTCACGATATGTTCTAGACATAAAATGATATGACGGTTCAACTTCTCTTAGATCATACCTACCATTGATCCATGGCTTAACACCCGATTGGTCCATGATCTCTATTTAAAGAGCATGGAGGGTCCTTGGCTAGTTGATCGATTATGATAAGCTCATTTGTAACTTTCTTTCTTTTGCATAATAAATTGCTCCAAGTAGCTATTTGGCTGAGGCCGTGGACTGTTTCCCTCTCGAGGGTTTTAACCACGTGACAAACATCGATGTGTTGATCTGTGATCTATTTCTATGAAGTGGTTGTTGTATGTGTTCGGTCTTTTAGGAGTACCATGTGTACCCAAACATGGTATCAGAGCGTTTATGAAGAGTCACTTCCCGTTTTGATTAAGATCTGGAACCGGTGTTGCCAAAAATTTGAAAGGGTTTCTGGTTCTGGAGTTTATGTGTATTTTTGGGCTATTCCATCAGGAAATAGTTTTTGTTTCATCGAAAACCGTTTCCGTTTGATCGAGAAACACCCATTTCAACAAATATGAAAGTATAATGTTACAATGATGGATTTGTTTTATTTTATTTTTTTAATCTCTCATATTTTATCAGTTTTATTATTAGATCTTTATTGTTTTAGTCTCGGACTGTTGCCTTCCCTGGCTGTGTATGTTCTTTGCCGTGCACCTTGCGCGATCGCGGCGAATTAGAAATAGAAAGGGAAAGTTTTTTTTTCTTGTCTTCTCGGCTACGTATGCTATTTGTCGTGCACCTTGTGCAATCACGACGAATCAAAAACAATGAGAAAACTTGAAAACATAGACTTTTCGGGTAAGCTAACCAAGATCTAACCCCATTGTGCAAAAAAAAAAAAATTTGTTTCTGTTTTTCGGTTTTTTTGTGATTTGCAAAAGAAGAAAAAATGCAAGCACAAAGACCGAGAGAGAAGAGTAAAAAAACAAAAAACTCCCTTCCTCTTTCCCTTCCTTTACGTACCTTTTAAACTTAGCTCAGTTGATTCAAAGTTACTTTATTCCTTAATAGGTCTTGAGTTCAAGTCTTATTAAGTTACTTTTTAGTGCATGCAATTTCTATTTTCAAGTTACTTTATTGTAAAAGTGTATCTCACTTAAATAAAATAAAATAAAAAGTGAGTTACTTAAGTCTTTTAATTTATTGCCGCACTATTTAAAGTAACATTATTGTAAAAGTGAACATCACTTATTTTACAGAAGTGATTCACTTAAAAACAACTTTCTTGTAAGTGATTGTCAAAGGTTCATCTTGGGAAGAAGAGGTTGGCCAAGTTAATATCTGTCATGTCATTATTGGGGACATCTTCAACATTTTTTTTTATCAAGCATAACTTCATCATCCATAATCAGTTTTTAGTGCCATTTTTTTTAAACAGCCTAATTTTTTGAGCTCTTTGCATCCAGGCAGTTAGTTTCTATTTTTTTAGCTATTATTTTACAGTATGGTCGCCCCTTGTGATATTATACTTACTAGTTCTAACTATTTCTCATGGAAATCTCGTATAGAGGATGTTCTACGAAGTAGGGGACTTTTTAGAATTACCTTAGGGAAAGAAACAAAACCCACTGATGATGATAAGAAAATAAAATGGGCAAATAGATGTGATGAAGCTCGTGGATTGATTAGGATGTCAATCTCTATTGATTTGCGATTCCACATATCTGGATTTGATGAACCTGATAAAGCTTGGGAAAAGTTGGAATCTATGTTTGGTAAACACAATGAAATTCGAGGTCGTCAACTTTAGAATGAGTTGATTTCTTTGAATCCAAGTGGTTTTTCATGCATTCAAGATTATTTATCTAAGTATAAAACTCTTAAACTATTATGTGAAGAATGAAAGATTAAGAAAGAAGACAAACAATGTATTTATCATATTTTTCCCAAACTTGGACCTGCATATTCTGTTTTTGTATCTACATTTTACTCCATGAAAAAATCATTGACTGCAGCTAGCTATTAAGAGCCTAGTCTTGAATCCTTTTGTGATTCCTTAATTAGAGAGCAAGATAAGCTTATTCATCTTGGAATAATTAACAATGCAGATACACCAGGGAAAGCCTTATTGTCCCAATAGAAAGAAAATTCCAAGCCTCCCAAGAAATAAGCCAAACAAAGGTCCCAAACCCTCTCAGTCAGCTCCTTCTTTTAAAAATGACAAAGGATCCAATCCAAAAGGAAAGAAGACTGAGCGTCATTGCAATTTTTGTGGGAAAGATAATCATGATGAATCTAAGTGTTTCAAGAAGATGGCAACCTTGGAAGCAGCAATGAAGAAGCACCACATCAGCCTAGATTCATCTTCTGAATCTACTTCTCATGGACATGCACTTTTTGCTTCTTGTTACTCTTATACTGAATCTTCTTCTACTTCAAATGAATGGCTCATTGATTCTAGAGCATATTATCATATGGCTAAGGATTAAGCCATCTTTTCTACTAGGCATGAATGTAACACCAAACAAATATTTGTTGGTGATGATAGATCTCTAAGTGTTGTAGGATATGGAACAGTTCAAGTAGAAAATGGTCATTTTAGTGATGTATTATGTGTTCCATGAATTTCCTGCAATTTGTTATTAGTCTATCAAATTACTCATTCGGGTGAAGGTAAAATTGTGACGTTTACACCTCACCAAGTTGTAATCAATAATTTTAAAGATCCTCAAAATTTCCTTGCTACTGGAACTATTGATGATATTACGAGGTTGTACAAATTTAACAACTTTGGGTCATCACCTTTTCCTTTAGTTTTTGTTGCTCATAGTGATCACTTGAGCAAACTTTGGCATGAGCGATTTGGTCACTTAAATTATCGCTCATTGCAACAACTATGTAAAGAAAATATGGTGGCTGGTCTTCTGATGGTATCTTTCAAGGATGGTGTTTGTTCCAGTTGTGTACTCGAAAAACATCATCGGGACAGTTTTGACAAACGTGCCTCTTGGCATGCCTCGGCTCCCTTGGAGCTTGTGCATAGTGACTTGTGTTGTCACATACCCCAATTTTGTAAAATAATGTTATTTGTTTTAATTTGATTCCTAAGACATTATGTCAAATTTAATACTAAGTAGAAACTGATGACTTAGCAGAGTCAAAAGATGTGGAATGTAATTCTGAATATTTTATTTTTAATAAATAAAAAGTGGAGACAACAGCTTGGGAGAGCTGTTAATAAGAGTGTTACTGGTCAAACTGGAGGAAGGAACTAGGTGGAGAGCAAAAGACAAGTGGCAGCATCCTCAAACACTTCTTATGTTGCAGGTGGCAACTTCCCTACATTTGGGGTCATGATCCCCCAAGAAAGTGGGATCAGAGCAGGTGGCTCAATTAATGACAACTAACCCAAAAAGACCTAGGCAATCTTTTTTAAAAGTACCCAATGTAGAGAGTTGAGGCTGCTCAGATATTCTCCAGGAGAAGAATCATTCAGGAAGAATGCACTTCAAGGAATTCATTGGGGAAAAGGGAAAACAGTGAGGAAGGTGTTTTCAGAGATAAACTGCAGTAACTTATTCTGATACAGCTTGTTAGCTGAGAGAATTGACTGACAAGTTCAGGACTGGTATTGAGTCTCAGGACTAGTACTTGATTATTTACTGCACCTAGTTCCAGCCAGGGAGACCAGAGCAATCTCGGGGGTCCTGAGGAGTCGTTGTTTGAGCGCTCTCCAAGAGTTGGTAGGGAGGAATGACCTCCCATTGATGTTGTCGACCAAGCTCTAAGAACAGGTTCTGCTATCTATTAATTCTATGTTATTATTTGTGTGTGATGGAATGATGCATTTGCAGTTTATGATATAAAAATTTAGAGGATAAAATATCTCATATTGTTTAGTAATGAAATTATCCTTAATGAGAAACAAACCCTACCTGCGTTTTTCCCCATCTGGAGTAATCCAGATCGTACTCTAGCACATGTGGTGTATTTATATGAATATAGTAAGATGTAAATTTAAAATAGATGTTAGCTTGATTAAGAGAATGTTTACTTTTAATTTTGTTATCAGATGATATAGTATTTTGTACTTGGAGTAGGGTTAGGGTTAGACCTAGACTATAAATGTTAGATTTAGAAACAAATAAAGAAGCTATATCATTTTACTGACAATAGTCTGTTTGGTAGATGAAACAGTTCTTTTTACAGTATTCACTGCCAAAATCTTTATTTCTACTTTGAAACAAAAATAAGAGAATATATAAAAGTTAAAATGTAGTGTCAGGTTAATTTAGAATACCATTCATCTCTACAAGTTATTTCTTTCCTGTTTAGAATAAGTAATTACTGTATTTTCTTTTATATATAGCATTCAAACTGTGAGTGAGGATAGACAAACTTAGATTTATTTCTAAAGCTAAAACTAATTGGTTAAGATTTTTAATTACGCTGTAATGTAGATAATTTCTTCATTTTATCTAACTGGACTTAAACAAGTTATACAACTACTAGTTGGTTTCTCTTATAAATTAAAACAAACACTACAACACAGTTCATAGGAAAGAATATAGATAATTTGTTATTCCTTAAATTGGTGAATACTATTATTGTAATAAAAATAGAGTCACATAAGAAATAAACAATAGAATACTATCTCTCGATACATCTACAAATAAACTAAATATAAAAAGAACATACATAATTATAGGAGCAATATTATCTACAGGTAAGATGAGATTCTTATTTGATTATAATAGATAACAAGAAAATATGAATTCTGTACTTTAAAAGATGTAACTATCAGTTACATAAGTACAACTATAAAAACATGAAATTACTTATATTCGAAAGGTTAACAAGTATAAACAACATTTAAGAACTTTATTAGAATAGAGTAATTTAAAGAAAAATAATATAAAAACAATGTACAGATAACCTAACAGGTAATATTTAATTATTATTACGGGATAAAAATTCAAATACATTAACACGCAGGAATTTAACTAACAGAGTATAAACAGGCTCGTTTCACCGAGCTCAACCATCCATTATGTAATATAAGTAATAACTAAAATAATTTTTTAGTATTTCATTGTAAATAAAAGATAAATTTAAAGAAAGGTAAATATATTATTTTATTTCGCCAAAGTTAGGGTAAAACCCTACTATCTCAAAATATACAACAGAGGTGTAAAACCAAAGAGTTTAAGCTTTTATAATGCCTCTCGGCTTCAAACAACATTCACAGAGTATGGCTTAACATCCTTTCTTTCATTTTTATATATACACAGTAACAAGAACAAAACCAAAATTTACAGTCACGGCCTAAGCCGGAAGCCCCGCATAAAGCAAGGGCCTTTCTTTAGCAGAAACAATGAGAAAAGTAAACCAAAACCACGAGGGTTAGCAGGCCACGACGACTAACCGTCAAACGTCCCGTAAGGGACCATACAAGGACGAATAGCCATGGGGTATCAAAGGCTTACCCGTAAGCAACGCTTGTTCCAGCCCTGCACCAACCACGCCAGAAGACAAGTCGACACCTGTGTAACATCAAACAATAAAATTGTTAATATCTTACTGTGTATAAGTTGGAACACATTAAAACAAGAAACGAATTTAATATATTTGCTTCTTACCTTAAATCTTAATGGAAACATAACCACCTACAACCAGCAACGCAGCTACCAACGCGAGGAGGAGACAGACCTTCATCTGCCACAGGGAAGTCGGAGGTTACTATCACGGTATCTACCAACAGCGACTGAGAATTGAAGCATCTGGCCAAGCAAGCGTAATGCTTGGGCCGCAACCGTTCATAAAACAAAACACTTTATGCTGCAAACCCTATGCCCCAGCTACTCTGGAAAAGCAAGACCTCGACTTTCACTACCGAGCCAAAGAGAGGAAGGACTTTACAGACTGATGGACTCCAAACAGAGCCAGCGGTGGAAGTTAAAACCCTAGAGGAAAGCAACCAATCCAGTCTAAGCAGCGGAGGTATCCCATTACAGCTTTTCTCCCTCAGTTTCCAACACAGGATTACGAAGGGCGAAAGACCAAAAGCAAGTTAGGCGACTGTCACTCAAGCTAGTTACAGAAATCGGCATGGAGGTCGAAGTGTAGTAGCAGAGCAGTCGGAGGCGAGAACGACGAAAGAAATGACGATGCTAGGGTTACAAATGGTCTTTTAATCATACAACACTTGGCCACGGTGTTGCCACGTCCACATGCAAATTATTTGCATGCAATGGGTGATTTTTGTATAGTCTCGGTGTGTTCTCGGCGTGCATTGAACAAACAATTATAATCCCAATTATATGGAGACCCGAAGTTTCAGTAAGGATCGTCACACCAAAATCAACCGAGCCTGCACGATAAAATATAAACGATAGGACAATAGTATCATTGTTAGGTTTTAAACTTACCTAGGGCATAGTCAATACTACGACCCAACACTTTTGCAAATTGATAATTATACACTCAAACGATTAACTTATCCAAGGTGATGCCATATTTTATGTATACAAAGAGTTTATAAAATTGAATTATAGCAAATACCCTTGTTATAAGCAAGTATTTATTTAATCAATGGATTATAACATAGCAATGGTATATTAATATGTGACCTAGCACATCATACAAGCAAAGGATGCTTTTAATAAAAGATCATAAAACTCTAATTCAAGGATAAACCATAGACTCTTCTTGGGTGCGGTCAATTATATGACCCCTTTGTTTATACAAACATGGCATTCACTCATTTAAAACAACTATAACTCTAACCTAATTTTATACTCTTTGTTGTTATAAGGGAAATTCATAGAATTGATTTACGGTAAATATCATTTTGCTAATGTTAACCTCATTTGCCTTTCATGGCATAATTTATTAAACTGGTATGGTTGCTTTTGAGCATGTTAAGTCTTAAAATGCTTAAGGAGCTTGACATTAGAATTTTTATAGATTAAATACCTTAACTAGATAGTAAATTCCAAGTAAATTATGGGCAGAGGAACTTAATCCATCAACACTATTATAGCCTAATTGAAGGTAGTTTATAAGGATATAATTCCTTAGAACTTCAAGCTGGGAAGATGGATTAATAGTATAGAAACTTAATAACTTTTTCACCTTACTTTCACATTGCAAAGAGTAACAAAAAATTTATCAGGAGGCAAAGAGATTATGTTCACTTTGTATGATAGATCCTTAATGTAATAACCCTGCCATCCTTAGTCTGCATGCAAAGAAAGATTTAAGGCATTTATACACACAACGACTATGATCAACATAGAATATTTTAGTACACGATAAAAACTGTAAATTACAACTACTGGAAAGAAAGCAGTTGTCCCCCATACTAATAGGACTGAATCTCATTTCCATGGCGTCTTAAAATAGAATTACGATTTAAAGGTTTTACCTCATAAAAGCAGTTGAAATTGAAAAGCATTTATATTCTTTTACTGAGCTATTATTATTGCAATGAACAAATATCTAAATGCTTTAGGATTATCGACAAGCAGCACCAGATCTTCTTACCTGTAACCTTACCTGTAAGTCTGTAAGAGCAGGTAAACTTTCTGCGTTAGCTCAAAGCTAAGTAAGCCCCAGATCACCAAGACAGTTCCACCTTGTGGTCGCAAAGAAAAACAAGTCATTAAACTGAAAAATAATTATTCCATAAGGTAAACATAATCAAGTATATAATTCAGTTTACAAAAGCATTAACATATAACAAATTAAAACAATTAGTTGACTGCATTAATGAAAATGATCTGTACTTTCAAAAAATTTAAATTTTTCAGAAATTCTGGGATTTTGACATGGGTGGTTCTCTTCCATCTGCTTCCTTTTCTGGTTTCAAATATTTCTTAACTTTCATTGATGACTACTCCAAACGCACTTGGGTTTACTTCCTAAAACTTAAAATCGAAGTATTTAACATGTTCTTGACCTACAAGGCCCTTGTTGAAAAACAATCTGGTCATCAAATTATTAAGTTAAGATCTGACAATGGAGGATAATATGTTAACAAAAAGTTCACTACTTTCTACACTGAACAAGGAATCCAACAACAACACATTATTCCATATACACCACAACAAAATGGTGTAGCTGAATGGAAGAACCACACTTTAAAAGAAATGGAAAATTGTATGATCCAATCTAAGGGACTAAGTCTTCAATATTGGGTTGAGGCCATAAATTGTGCAAATTACATAGTTAATCCAACACCCACTAAAGGTTTACAAGGTGTATCACTAAATAAGCATGGATTAAAATAAAACCAGATGTAAGTCACTTCTGTGTGTTTGGTAGTCAAGCATGGGCTCACATTCCGGATGAAAAACGGAAAGCATTGCAGCCTAAAAGTGAAAAGTGCATATTTGTTAGATATTATGAAGATGTAAAAGGTTATATACTTCTTCAGCAACATTCTCATGATATAATCATTAGAAGAGATGTTAAATTTGATGAAAATATCTTGGCCTGTGAGCCTAACTTGGCGGGTGTGCCATCTTTGGCCTACGAGCTTGATTCGGCGATTGTGCCTTCTTCTACTTCCAACTTCCTTGACAAGTTTTCAACTCCAGTTTCTAATGATGACAGTGAGGATGAAAATCCACCTACGCCTGCTCATGTTCCTCCAGTTGCACCAGCACCAATGCTTCCTTGATGGGTCCTTTCAACATGTGAAGCAGTTGGTGATCTTGTCAGTGATCCTAGAGATCAATGTCGAACATGTTCTTAGTTTCAACGAGCCTCTTCTCTTTTGGCTCAAGTTTCTTTGAATCATGATCCAGAAACTTTTGTAGAAGCTTCAGGAAATCCATGATGGGATGCAACTATGGATGAAGAATATCGTTCCTTAATGGCGAACGATACTTGGGATCTTGTTCCTCTTCCAAAAGGAAGAAGACTTGTCAGATGTAAATGGGTCTACAAAACTAAGTATGCATCAAATGGAAGTGTTGAAATACTTAAGGCAAGGTTAGTGGCCAAAGGTTTTTCCCAAGTTGAAGGGATTGACTACAATGAAACCTTTGCTCCTGTCGCAAAAATGAACTCCATCCGCCTTGTTCTTTCCCTTGCAGCCTTACATAACTGGGAATTCCATCAAATGGATGTCAAGTCTACCTTTTTACATGGTGATTTACAGGAGGAAATTTACATGGAACAACCTCCTAGATATTTTCAGGATAACTCTAGCCTTGTTTGTTGCCTTAAGAAATCCTTATATGGCCTTAAGCAAGCTCCTATAGATTGGTATGCCAAAATAGATAGCTTTCTCCTTGACACTGGTTTTTCTAGATGCCATTCTGACCCCAATGTCTATACCAAGAAAGTAGGAAACCATCTCATCATACTTATTCTTTATGTTGATGATATTATCCTTACTGGTAGTGACCCTAAACTTTTAACCCACGTGAAATCCAGTCTTAAGCAAAATTTTCAAATGTTAGACTTAGGACATTTGCATTATTTTCTTGGTCTCCATGTCTTGCAAACCAAATAAGGAATCTTTCTTTACCAGTCTAAGTATGCTTGTGAACTTCTTTGTCACTTTCACACGGAAGCTTGTAAACCAACCCCTTCTCCCTTCCAATATGGAGTCAAACTTTCGGCCACTTGTACTTCCCCTAAAGTAGATGCCACCTTGTATCGTCAGCTTGTTGGTAGTCTCTTATACTTGAATCATTCTCATCCTAACCTTTCCTTTGTCATTGGTCATGTTGCCCGTTGTATGAAAACACCTGGATCAATATGGAGTGACGAGTCTTGATCTAATCCATTTAGATGTAAAATGAAGATTTGTTGTTCGGGGACAATAACACATCATTAGTGATTGTAGTTTAGTCAGTTTGAGCACTTTATCTAGAGGGACAATAGAGGGTGGAATTTATAGGTCACTTACTATTGTAGTGTCACTCATACATTCCAATGAGAGGATGATAGGATCTTTCCAATTCACGGTGAGATGTCATAGAGTTGAATGCAATTTTGATCATGGATACATTGATTACTTCTCATGTTGATGAGGAATTGATAACTCTTAGTGCGTAGGCTTCTCATTCAATGGTTGAGAAGAAGATGGAGATTGTTATTCTATAGTTAGAGGCTTTGGAGCATATAGGAGCGCTTGTTCCTTCTAGTAGATATGATAGTCATGTTTCATTAGTTTATTCCATCTGTGAAACTTATAATTGATAATTGGAGGAGAGGTGTGAAGCACACATGGACGATGTTGTTGAGATTGATTCTAGAGGTACAACTGATGGAAGTATTATGGAGTACACAACTAGGAGGAATTATAGTTTCTCTTAGATAGAGGGATTTTCCCATGTTGATACTTCTAATTTTCCATTCTCTTAGGATGAGGGATTTAACCTAGTTCAAGTAAGTTTAGTTGCCAAAGGATTTGAGGTGCATGAGAGGTATTTTCACATGGATAGGTTCATGACAACCTTCCATAGATTACTGTATATACCATTATATTTGTATTCCAGGATTGAGGGGTTGATGTGTATGTATCTCTATTTTTGTGACTTTGACATATGTGATCCGCTTGTCTTGATGTTGTATGGAGGTGTTATCTCCTAGACAATTTATGTTGTGATTTCCATTTATTTTGGCCTATAATTCTAACTTCGAGGATGATGGAGATTGGCATTTTAATTTTGTTCCAAAGAGACATTCCTTCATATTCAGAGGTGTTCATTATTCATTGAATGATCGAGATGTTGTGATGGAATGGTTTGAATTCTTGTTGTAGATGGGAGTGGTTGATTCTGGGACCACAACTAGTACTAATTAATAGAAAAAAAATTTGGAGGGAAGCAAAGCAAGTTGAAAAGTGTCGAGATAAACACTTTCCTATTAAAGAGAGAGTTTAAATTTTTGGGTTACTCCAAAAATATTTACACCATTTTGAGGGGTGCTTCATGAGATTTTTGGTACATTGTGTATGTTCAACCTTTGTATGGTTTCAGATGGATTACATCATGAGAGATGGTATATCATATATTTTCATATTTGAGATAGCTTACTCAGTGAATGCTTGTCCTTAATTGAATTTTTGGCTTGGTGTTCTTCCCTTGGGTGTTGGAAATCTCTTGGTAGTTTGGCATGCACTCTTCATTGGGGCCCCATGGAGGAGCCACTTGCTAGGAGAACACTCTGCATAGGATGAGGAACACTTTGCATAATAGAGGAGAGCTTCAAGCCCTTGATAGAATATTGTATCTTGGATTCCTATTTGAAGGTTTGGAAATGGCATGGGGATGATTAGGGATTCAACAATGTTCTTTTAGGGGGTAGTTGAGTTAATGGAGTACATTGATTTGATTGATGGAGTCAGTGGAGGCTTGTGATGGAGTGGTGTCTATGTTACATGTGTAAACGTCACCTTAGAGTCATTACATTGTTGTAAAAGTACATTTTCATATTTTATTATTTGTCGATAAGTTACCCAAGAAGGGACTGAAACTTATCTCATTGTTTAGTATATTTTCTCCTTGGGGTTTCTATAAGTGAATTATTATGATATTTCCACTGTGGGTTTATATTTTATGCTGAGAATTCTAGGGCTAATATCTAAGAAACATCACAACTTAGAGATGGATTATATGTTTTGGATTAAAAGTCAAAGAAGGTATAATTTCCAACAATAAGACATTTCTTAGTATCAATGCATGCTAGTTACATAAATATTATAATATTACTAGCTTAGATCCATATTAGCTCCTTATTTACTTAGTATGAAGAAACATGCAAAGTTCAAGGTACAAGCCTCACTATTTTTTACTATTAAATGTTATTTACTAAATATTTTTCTCATTTTGCTTTATTATTGGTGTACATGTATACATACATGCAATACATATATAGGACACAAAGGTTGTAAATCACCTCACTTCTCTCAAGGAAATCACAGATTCCCTTATTAATTTATCTTTTGGTAAGAGTATGGGTATTGATAGAAACTATAGGGGATAGGATTCTCTATATCATGATCAAGCAACCAAACAAGAAAGATGCCCCATTGAATCTAAATCCTATTTTCCAATGTTGCATATCTAAAGATATAAGAGCTATGTATGGGCACATGCTATAAACAACATGAGATTTTTCCATGCATTTAGTTATATGTAAGATGAATACAATTTGTAAGGAAATCATGGTGAGGATAGGATGCACATCAAAAAACTAAATTGGTGGGATGAAAAATTGTTTTCATGCCCTACCTAGCCTTGTGTATCACTTCACTTCTTTATAGGAAATTATGGATGCCCTTATTGATTTCACTTTTGGTAAGAGTATGGGTGTTGATTAAAAAACTTTATGGGGGAAGATTTTTCTATATCAAGATCAAGAAATTGAATAAAATAAGTGGCCTTATCATATTGATCGAATCCAAATCTTATTTTACAAAATCTCCATATAGGATTGAAGACTTATGTGCAGGTACATGTTTCAACAACATGAAAGAGAGAGGGGTATTTACATTGTAGAAACAACTCGAATACACACAAATGTTACATGTATTTGAATTATATTTTAATGGGATTTTTAGAAAAACATGTGAAAGGGGTGTTATGGAGTACTATTTGTCATATATATTTTCTTGATGTGACACAAAGGAGGAGGGGTAAGTCCTAGTAACAAACATATTAAAACCCCCAATGACATAAGGATCATGCCATATTCTCATGATATGGAGGAGGAGAAGGGAAGGTTGCACAACAAACATACTTACCCCACAATAGTAGAGCATAGAGGAAAGTCGAGAAACACACATACTCACCTTGAAATATTGTTAATAAAATACTTTTTTTTCTTTTCTGGAAGGAAAAAGGAGGAGAGGGGAAGTCCAAGTAACAAGAATACCGCCACCCCATTAGCATAAGGATCATGGCATATTTTTGTGGCACAAAGGAGGATAGGAGAATGCCACATAAAAAACATGCTCACCTCATAGTATTGGAGGAAAGGGAAAGGCCACACAACAAGCATACCCACCCTACAGTACAAGAGGAGAAGAGAAGGTTGAATATCAAGCATACTCATGACTCTCACCTAATGATATTGGAGGAGAGGGGAATGCAATAATGTTCACCCTGTGGTGCTGGAGGAGAGGGGAAATCAAACATGATGACCCAAAAATTGTATGAGAGAAAGAAAAAGTAAACATGCTCACATTACTATACTTTAAGAGAGGGGAAAGCAATCATGTTGACCATGATGTTGAAGGAGAGTGCGGCAAAGAAAGCATGCTCACCCCATGGTATTGTAGGAGAGGGAAAAAAAGGATGTTCACTTTGTGGTATTAGAGGAGGCGTCAGGTAAGAGGTAGGGGGAAGAGAAAGCATTATCCCCTATGATATTAGAGGAGAGGGGAATCATGCATATTCCTTTGTAGTACTGGAGGAAATGGGAAAGAAAACATACTCCTTCACGATCTTAGAGGAAATGTAAAGCAGGTGGACTCCCATATAATACTAGATGAGAGGGGAAATAAATCATAGTATCTCATGGTGGAGGAGAGGAGAAATTAAGCATTATCACCTTGCAATACTAAAGGAGAGGGAAAAGTACGCATGCTTAACTTATGGTACTCGAAGATAGGGGAAAGTAGCCATATTAATGTCGTGGTACTGGAGAGAAGGGAAGGTAGGAATGGTCTTGTTGTGATATTGGAGGTGAGGGGAAAGAAAAATGGTCATCATGTAGTATTAGAGGAGAGGGGAAAGTATGCATGGTCATCTCATGCTACTGGAGGAGAGGGGAAAGAAGACACTATCCTCTTTAGTACTAGAGGAGAGATGAAAGTAGGTATCATTACCCTATGAAACTAGAGGACAAGGGAACAAAATCATGCTCACCTTGTGGTATTATGGGAGAGGGAAAAGTAGTGATACTCACCCCATTGTATTGGAAGAGAGGGGAACGCGGGCATTCTCACCCTAAGGTACTGGAAAAGAGGGGAAAACATGCATGCTCACCCTAGGGTATTGGAGGAGAGGGGAAGGAAAGGTGGTAGTGATCCTCATCCCAAGGTATTGTAGGAGAAGGGAAATCAAGCATACTCACATCGTGCTACTCACCTTACAAACAATCAAAAAATATGTTAGTAGGAGGTACCACTCCCTTATGCTCGCCTCCATTAGGACAATGACAAGCATACTCACCTCTCACTCCATGAGGATCATGTGATAATTGATATTTAAAGGTGTCGTAGACCAATTATTACAACCAATGTGGGAATGTAATTTCTTTATAGAGAGGTATTTATGTCATAGAAACAATTCCAAGATGCCCCAAATGTGTTAGGCATATCTAACTTATTTTAATCAATGTTTTAGGAAAACATGTTAAATATATAGAATGGAGTGTGATTGGTATTATAT
>LPNX011083878.1:15352-25352 GCA_001517045.1 Pseudotsuga menziesii
TCATAAACATGATGTATGAGGACGAGGTTGATTATGAGGAGGAGTGCCTATGCTAGTCGATCTTATGCTCATACATTGAAAAATGTAGTACAAACAGAACGTCATATAATGATACTATCAGTCCATGCAAACAAATGATGTCTCCCACGGACAATCAAGGTACACCAACTCCTTCCTCACACAACATACGGACCACCAGTTCTGGAAATGAAGAGACCAAACACGTAGAATTCCATAAGAAACATGCCTAAAAGAAATCCAAAGGGATCAGGCTGAAAACAGGTCATATGAAACTCTCGGTTGGAAGAGACATACAGTTAACAGAAATCCCAAATTCCCTGAATTTTGCATTGGTAGGAATATTTTGTGGGAAGGAGACGGTCAAAGCTTCTCTAACAAGGTGTATGGATACACACTGATTCCCCTTTAATTGGATACATGCTCGATTTCCACATCCTTCTGAGAGGGTGGTTCCTCTTCAAGGTTAAGGAGAAGGAGGATGGCACAAAACTATTAAACCAAAGGTGGAAATGGGGCCCTTCGGGACTAATTCTAAGGAAATGGCATATAAATTTCAACGCAAAGAGGTAGCCACACAATGTACAACAGATTTGGGTGATCCTTCCAGGACTGCTAATGGTGTTCTAGAAGAAACACATATTAGAAGCAATTCAAAACAAATTGGGTAAGTTCCTCATGTTGGAAGATGACTGGGAGGCCAAGATAGACAAAAGGTGCGCACGAATATTGGTAGAAATGGACATAAGAGAAGGATTATTCGAAGAAATTATAATTGTAATGCATGGCAGTTTATGGACACAGTGACCGGATTATTGGAAACTACCATTCATATGCTACAACTGCAGGAAAGTCGGTCATTTACAGAAGGACTGCGCTCACATCCAAGAAGTACAAAAGAAACCACATTTTAAAAAGATATGGATTAGGAAAACTGATGGTGGTACACAGAGATCAAAACCAACTAGACCAGCAACAGAGTCAGTATCAGAAATGAAAGTCATAGTAAATGATGTAGGATGAAAAGAGAAGGTGGCAGACCAGAAATTGAAAAATATTCAAGAACCCATGGATGAAAAGGACGAGTGCCACCTCAAGGTGATGAAAAAAGGCACGACATGTCCTGATCCCAGTTCAAGCGCACCCACGGTTGAAGAAGGTAATTCCGTTCAAAACTTTTGCTTTTCAGATAATTCAATAATAAAGGAACTTTCATATAAAGAAAACGAAACTACTAAAAAAAGGAAAGAAAAATTAATAAATCGTAGATAGTTAATTGAAGAGACAGAAAGGAAAACCCAATCTACAAGAAGGGATTATGGTCTAAGGTCTAAATCTAGAATAGAAGAGGACTAATTTTCAACAGGAGGTTTATCCCCCTATCAAACCCAAAGGATGCAAGCAGGAGGAAAATTATATCTCTCCATGGAACAAATACAAGCGGCCAAAGATAGTAAAGAAGGAAAGCAACTAACCATTATAAGGGATCTTAGAGTTAGAAAAGCCCTGACTAAGGGTTCCTAATATTATCCCTCTCTTTCAATGCAAGGGGGATAGGGGGGGATCCAAATTAATGGCCCTCAAATGAGTGATAAGTATGATAACGCCAAAATTTGTGCCATTGTAAGAAACGATGATGGAAGGGGAGAAAGTGAAGGAAGTTTTAAGTTGTTTTTTAAAAGACTGGAATATGGAAGCAATAGATACAGAAGGACATTCAGGAGGTTTAATCACATCCTGGAGTCCCGAAGTAATATGGCACTCAAAATATTTCTACGAAGAAGTGATAAAAACTGAGTTGGAGGACACAGAAATAAGGACTCTTGTGTCTTCTAAATGGATACGAACACTTTCATGGAAGAAGATTGTACTGGGAAACTTTAGGGAATTCTGGTGCGCTGGATCACTCAAAACTAATACTAGCAAGGGATCTGAAATTATCCCTCACATCAGGAGAAATCTAGGGGAAAAATGCTCGCACATATTCTCTACGTAATTTCTTGTGTACATTATTTGAAGGGAAAAAACTCATTGATCTCCTACCATTAAAAATGGAGCCGACATGGATAAATAATCGAAGTGGGGATCAAGCAATCTCCAAAAGGCTAGACCGGTTTCTAGTGGTCGAAAGTCTATTTCAAGAGCATTTGGTTTTAAAATCCACAATGGAAACTGGAGGGATTTCGGATCGCCGATTGATCACTTTATCAATTACAATTCCGGAAAATAAGTTTCCCTCCCCTTTCAAATTTAACCCAGCATGGTTAGAAGAGGAAGCCTACTGAAATATGGTCACATAAAATTGGAATCCATTAGAAAACCCCACCCCAACCACTTGCATGCAATAGATGGTAGAAAATTTGTCCATAATAAAGAAACTCTCAAAAGAGTGGGGACAAAAGCACAAGTTCTTTTACCAAAAATAATTGAGAGAAACAGAGTATAATATACAAGAAATATTCAACTAAAAAAAAACAAGAATATTTACCAACGAAGAATTGGAGTCCTTAAATACTACAGGGAAAAAAAAGGTAATATTTTAGCTAAAGAAGAGCAGTACTGAGGATTAAAAAGCAAGGCCCTATGGATAGCAGAAGGAGAAAAGAATACCAATTACTTCCATCGCTACGCCTCGCATAGGAAGAGCATAAATACCATAGTGGAAATAAAAGATGCGCAGTGAAATACAACTCAGTCATTTCAGGACAAAGAAAAGGCAGCAGTAGAACATTTCAACACCTGATTTACAGCTCCTCCTAGATGCCCAATCTTAGAAATATTGGAGGTCCTAAATCTCTTTCCTCGACTAATAACAGATGAAATGAAGGAGGATTTATTAAAAAAATTAATCAAGGAGGAATTAAACACGATTATCCATTCTTTTCAAAAAGGGAAAATCCCTGGTCCATATGGTTTTACACTGGAGTTTTTTCTAGGGTTTTATGAATTAATTAAGCTAGATGTGCTGAAGGTGGCCAAAGAATCGCAGAGATCTAGGAATATACTAGGAGCAATGAATGCCACCTTCATCACACTAATACCTAAGAAGTAGAAAGGGGAGACATTTGAGGACTTCAGAACAATTTCATGCTGCAATTTGGTTTATAGCCAAGATCATAGCTCAGAGGATGAAACCTATACTTTGCAAAGTGATATTGGAATAACAAATTGGTTTTTTGTTTAATAGGCATATCCACGATGCAGTATCATTGGCGTAGGAAGAAATCCACTCCATAAAAAGAGAAAAAATGTCAGCCTTTACCCTCAATTAGATCTCTCTAAAGCTTATGACAGAGTAAGTTGGACCTTTATACACTTTTTACTAACTCAAATAGGCATGCCATTGGAGGTTGTAGAATGGATAATGCGTTGCATCCAATCAACCTCCTTTGCAGTATTAATAAATGGTGCTCCCTCCCAGTTCGTCAGACCAACAAGAGGCTCGAGGCATGGATGTCCCCTTTATCCATTCTTGTTTCTCCTTGTAGCAAAGGATTTAAGCATAATCATTCATCATGCAAAAGAGGAAGGAAAAATTAAGGGGGTCAGGATCTCAAGTTCAGTAGAACTAACCCATATTTTGTTTGTGGATGGCATGCTACTGATGCGAGAAGGTACATATGAAAATGTTCAAACCTTGGTAAAGATTCTAGAGAAATATCAAAAGGCGACAGGAATGGCTATAAACATAGAAAATTCAAAGTTGGTGTTCAATAATCTCTCAGAAGAACTCTTGAACGGGGTAAGGGAGTTAGTCCCCTATTCAACAACTCCTATAACATAAGGGATTAAGTGTCTGGGTTTTTCTATAAAGCCAAATGCCTATGCTTTTCAAGACTGATTACGGCTATTCAAAAAAGTGGAAGCGAGAATCTCTATGTGGGAAAACCACTTTCTATCTAGAGGAGGCCAGTTGGTTTTGTTCAAAGCAGTTATCTAGAGCATACTTGTATATTGGGCTTCAATAGCATATATTAATGGTATACTGACAAAAATAACAGAAAAACGCCTCTCCTTCCTATGGACGACAAGAAAACAAACAGAAGGCATTCTGCTATTAAAATGGACTGCCTTAACCCTTCCCAAAAAAAATGGAGGTTGGGGAGTCAAGAATCCTAATCTCTTTTGTAAATATTTGGCTGCAAAATTGTTGTGGAGGATGGAAAAAAACCCATAATCCCTGTGGGGAATAAAAATGAGTTCCAAATACTATCCACAGTCCTTGGTAGTAGAATAGTTTATACAACCCTATAAAACACACAAAAATGGGTCGATAGGCTGGAATGCCTTCGTTTAGGCTTTTCCTCTAGTTGGCAATTGGGTAGCATGGAAGATAGGCGATGGAAGAAGAGTATGTATAAGAGAAATCCATGGACAGGTTCAGGAGAGGACTACCAACTATCAAACTAGTTAATCACCAAGATAAATGATCCAAGAGGATATTGGTTCCCACCCACCTATTCCACTTGGACTCCCACCATTGTTTCTTTCAGTTTTCCAATTTCCTTAATTGTAGCACAATTTACTATTTTTGGCAGTTTTTGGGTCCTAAACTTCTGGAGCCGTTTTGAGGCCCTAAACGACATTTTTTCGGCATCGAATGGTCGAGCAAATATGAGTCCATTTTAGACTTGATATTTGTCATTTATGGATGTAGTACTTGAAGAGATCTTTCTAACAATGTATCATGCGCATCAAACGGAGGTAGTATGCCAAAGTTACGACCCCAAAAAATTGATGTACCAAGTTACCCAACGGGACCCACATTCTGGCGTTTCACCTCCTAGGGTTAGGTTTTTGTATGTGTAGGGTTTCCAGTGTTTCTCAATAATATATAGGCCTTCGAGCCTCATTGTAACAGGGATTTCAAAGGCATGTAACCGCCACATCTCTTCTCAGAGATAAGCTACCAGCACTCTAGCTAGTTTATTTCCATTATGTATGTAAACAAGTTTCAGTTCTTTGATTTATGAAATGAAGTGTTATTTCTGCTGCATATTTGTTTCTATGGTTATTTGTGTATTCCGTTGTGTTCCTGCATAAATCCGGATCAGTGGTATCAGAGCAATCTACTCTTTCTTGATCCTTCTTTGCATGTCCCCAACGAGGGTGAGGTATAAAGAGTTAGGGCTCAATCTGGTTGAACCTTTGCAAGATCAGCCTCACAAATAACGATGGCCTCCCATGGGGGACGAAAAGAAAGACGAGGGCGTAGAAGATCCTATAAAATGTTGCTCAAGGAGGCCCTTGAAAAACAAAGGAACGAGATGATGGATAACTTCGCCTAGATCCTTCAATGACTTCCCACTGGCGGCGCATCTGCATCTAGCAGCCACTCTGGAGGCGCAACCCCTTTTAAGATAGAATTAAACTTTGAAATTCCCATATTTGATGGCCGAATGATACATACGTCGTAGATAGATGGTTGAATCTATTAGAAGGATATTTCTCGGTTCAATACTTTTTTGACCGAGAATATATTACTTTTTCACTACTTAAAGTTGCCCCCCATGTCAAGGACTGGCAGGAAACCTACTGTGAGAGAAAATACGAGGAGGAACTCTCTCTATTCTCGGTCATACCCACTTGGAATTCATTCCGAGATGGCATAAAGCGACAATATTATCCCATGGGGAGCTATGAGGACAAGTACATACAATGGACTACGCTGCGGTGGCAAAGAGATCAAGATGTGCATGAGATGACGAATCTGTTCCATACCCTACGTACCAAGTTGGGTATCAAAGATTCAGAGAAACATTTGGTGTTGAAGTCACAACAGGATTTGAACCCAAATTTCGACGTCAGAATCTAATGTCATCCGACATTTCGCATGGATGTGTCGAACAGTAATCAATCAATTGAATGCCGATAACAAAATATTTATAGCATTGTCGAATCTCCGACACTAGGGCATCGAATTTTTGACCCTTGTAGTGTCGGTTATCCGACACTTCAATGTTGGATCTTCGATTTCTATGAACCCAATAATTTCGGTTATCCGACCCCTAAGCGTCAGATATCCGACGGGTAGTATAGGTTTTTTTGAAAAAAAAAATTAAGGTTTACATGATTTTAAATTTTATGGTCCCATACTTTCAACGATAACTATGTTCAAGGTGTCAAATATCAGACACATGTCCATTATAAATATAAATTGTTTTAAACATTTCGACATGTTTGTTGTAGAAGCGACGGACGATTGTGAAAATTATTTGTTCCTCGACAGACGTTTTCAGGAATTGTTTTATTCTTCAACGGGCGGTTGTGGGAATTTTTTTTTTCATCGATAGACAGTTTGCCAGGAATTTTTTATTCTTCAAATTCTCTCCGTTTGACAAAACCTTGATGCGTGGAACTTAATTTTTTAAGACAACTGGTTATATTCATTAACAAATTTTATGACAAAATGTCAAATAAATTAAATATTCCGGATCCAAACGAAGACAACCGACAATTTCTTGCTAGACTATGGGATGCAACGAAACGAAGGGTTGATGGCAAATGTTATTGTCCTTGTACTCAATGCAGGGGATTTAGGAGGAGAATAATATTGATCTCAATAGCCACAAAACATTGCAGGGAACATGGACACGCTAAGGGGGGGAACGAATATCGTCCATTTATAGGTTTAGCATTATAAACATTATTATATTCATTTTTTTTGGTAATTGTATGTATTTTTTGTTTCATATATTAATGTATATCTATTGATGTTTCCATGTATTTAAATTAAATGAAATACACCCTATAGAATGTCGTCCAGAGGAAGTGCTTTCAGAACAAGTTCAGGATCAGGATCATGGAGCGTGTATGTTTAATGGAGAACAAGTGAATGATCATATTGAACAAGATGATCATGCCAATGATGTAATTGAAGATGATGGTACAAATACATTGATCCATGATTCATTTAACATTAGAATGGATGATGATGATGTTGATAATTAAAATGATGATGACTTTGATGATGTTCACGATATACCTCTTCTTGATAAGGCATATGAACCCCTTTATGAAGGCTCCAAAACAAATCTTCTCTCTACTATATTGTTGATAATGAACTTGAAGGTTATGAATGGTCTTTCAAACATTGCAATCACACGGATGCTAAGGTATCTAAAATAATCGATCACATATATAGGATCGTGATAAAGTTTATTTGTATTCCTCTAATAATTGTATTGTTAACTCATTATTGATCATCGTACGGATGAAGCGTGTTTCGTTAATATTATTTATTTATTACATTAACAAACAAACAAAAATTGTAGCTTGATAGCTGAATTTTTGTTACGACCATCAAATATTTTACCTCGCACATATCGATATTTATCTTGAATCATGAAAGAGATTGGAATGCATTATGAAGCAATTCATCCATGCCCCAATGACCATGTTATATATTATAATCAACATGAATTTGCAACAGAATGTCCAAAATGTCATGTAAGTAGATATCGTACATATGGAGTAACAAAAAAGGTGCCTTAGAAGGTTCTTCGTTATATTCCCATCATTCCACATATGCAACGACTGTTCAGGTGCAAAAACATAGCACAATTTATGGATTACCATGCCAGGAACAGAAGTCAAGATGATGTTATCCGAATGCCTGTAGATGGTACTGCTTTTAGAGATATTGAGGAAAAGTGGCCTCACTTTAAAGAAGAACCACATAATCTTAGGATTTCTTTGGCAATAGATGGTGTTAATCCATTTGCATAGATGAAATCCATTTACACGGTGTGGCCTATTTTGTTATCAACAATAACATTCCTCCATGGTTGTCAATAAAGAGGGAGCACATAATGTTGTCGATGATTATTCCAGGTTTTATTGACGAAAACTGTTTTATTTATAATGTAGTTGTGGCATCTCATTTGTCGTAATATGTATCTTAATTTCATATATATATCTATTATTTTACTCTTCTGCATGGTTTATATATCTTAATGGTTCTCATAATGTAAATTTTATATGTACTTCAAATTATGAATCAGGTAAGTTCCAAGTCAAAGATATGAATGTATACATCAAACCTCTTATAGATGAGCTACTGAAGTTATGGAATGGCATAACTATGTATGACGTATCTAGACCAATACGACAAAGGCAATTTCAATTCCATGCAATGGTTGTATGGACAATACACGATGCCCCTGGGTTAACTTCGTTTTGTGGTTTGTAAACTTTAATTGCATTTAATGATATGGAGTAGTTAGAGTATTTTATATATGAATATATTTGACATAGATATTCCATATCTAAATATTGTAGGTCTTTAGACAAAGGGTAAATTTGCATGTCCAGTTTGTGGTCCTAAGATAAAATATCGTCATTCAAAAAGCTTAATAAATGAGGTGTTTGATGAGTATAGGCATTTCCTCTCTAAGAATCACAGGTATAGAACAACTGAAAGAAATATTTTCAATCGGAAGCAGGAGACTGCATTAAAACCACGGAGAAAGACACCTCACCTTTGGAAGATGCAATACAATAGAAATCGTAATCATGGTATGTATGGATAATCATATATGATTTTTTATGTATTTTAATTTTTATTGTGAGTTGTTTGTTGTAGTGGCCATATTTGATTTATGATGTAATTTATTAATTATAAACTAATATTCATGATGTCCATTGTGATCATGAAGGCATTAATGGTCTTCCACGAGGAATGAAAAGTTATCCTATTCAATTCAGCAGGTTGCCCTCCTATGAGCACCTACAAATTGCTAATTTGTTTGATCCAATGCATATTGGAAAGAATGTTACTGAAACCTTATGGTGAGTACTAGAGCTAAGGAGGGAGAAAGATAAAGTTGTGAAAGTGTGCAAATACATTCAAGAAAGCAACCATGCAATGAAATACGTCATCCAATTTCATACCAATGGAGAACAAGTTAATATAAACTCAATTCCATGGATGTTTACGGAGCAACAAAGCAATGTTGTCAAAGAAGTAATGCAGAAAATTAAATTTCCCACCAGTTTTTGTGCAAACTTGAAGAATATCATAACTAAAAAAGGTGATTTTGCGGGGGTCAAAACACATGATTGGCATGTCTTCATCAAGGTAATTATTATTGTTATGTCCATATAATTTTTTCATGTTTGTATACTCTTTTTTTAATGAATGGCATGGTTTGTATATTGATACAGTATGTTGTACCTCTCTCTCTCCCGGACAACTTCGACTACAATGTCAAACAAGTTATATATAATCTTGGTAAATACATGAGGTAACTAGCGATTACTTGCATGTGCTTAGTGTTTCTTTAATTCTCTGTATAATAATTTATTTATTTATTTTGTGCACTATTTCAGCATATATTGTAATTTAATGTTTATTTTTGTTAAATATCGTTATTGGTTTCCATCACTTGTAGATGGTTGACATATAAAGAAATCCATAAAGAAGATATAAAGTATTGGAGGAGAGAAATTCCTCATCTCATGTGTGAAATGCAGAAGCATCTACCATCGGCATTTTTCAATGCACAAGAACACTACCTCATACACCAAGTTGAGGAGATTGAGTTGTGTGGACCTATGCACTCAAGGTCCATGTGGATGGTTGAGAGGCACTTGAAATTTATGAAGGGTTTGGTGAGACAACGAGCACATGCAGAGGGTTCTATGATGGAAGGATATATAGTATACCAAAACATGTTGTATGTTAGTGAATATCTTCCTATTTTAGCGTCAAAGCTCAATTTACGTCGCATTTGTGATCCAGACTTCAATAACAAATTTGAAGGGGAGCAACTGAAGGGGGAAGGTAGATTGAGGAAGCTGAAAGGTAATTATTAGCTAGTGGATTTTTATTATATCCTTCATATTCTAATTGTATTTTCTAGTCATAATTGCTTCAATTAAGAGAATATACGTCTTTGTTCATGAGATTTACACCTTTCTTTCATTTTAATGGTTATTGTCATTAAACAGTTGGTCGAGAATGGGATGCAATTCATTTATA